>ML790454.1:163204-181565 GCA_009831015.1 Picea engelmannii | reverse complement strand
AAATTCAAACACCCAAATATGTGAAGGTGTCCAACATCTGGCCTCCTCCTAGTGAAGGCCTTTATGGGAGTCTTGCTCCCCAGAGCTCTATGTGGAATCTTGTTCTGCAGATACACTCCAATACTGCAAGCCTTGGCCCATAATAAAATGGTAACCCTTGATCATGTAACATAGATCTCGTTGCACCAACAATATCCATGTTCTTCCTCTCAGCAACCCCATTCTACTGGGGGTCGTAATAAATGGTCAATTATCTCCTAATACCCTCCTAGGTGCATAAGTCTCCAAACTTTGTGGATGTATACTCACCCCCATTGTCCGACCTCAAGAACTTGATCTTTCTCCCTGTCTGGTTCTCCACAAGAGCATTAAACTCTTGGAACCTCTTGAAGACCTCACTCTTGATCTTCAGGAAATATATTTGGGTCTTCCTGGAGTGGTCATCAATAAATGTCACATAATACTCACATCCACCCAAGGAAACTAATGGCATGGGCCTGGACACATTAGAGTGTACCAAATCAAGTATCCCAGATGATCTATTGTCATTGCTCAGAAAGAAAATCTTGTTGTACTTTCCAAGAGCACACCCCATGCAAACCTCTCGATGCTCAATGTCAAACTGTGGAAATCCTGTCACAATCTCCCTCAACACCCTAGGAGATCCATGATTCAATTGAGTCATCCTCCTATGCCAAATATCAAATAAATGATTGTTGTTGTTGCTACTAGCCAAAGAATGTAATGGTTGAAATATGAGTCCGTATAGTTTCCCATCACAAGTCCCAATCACTCTGGTTGATGTGATAATGGACCCCTTAGGGTGAATGAGGAACTTGTCACCTCGGAAAGACACCTCAAATCTCCTATCATGAATGGTGTAAACTGATATTAGGTTCTTCTTCATCCCAGGGACATACAATACATCCCTGAACACCATGGGTGGCCTCAACTCCCTCTGAAAGGAAATTATGCCATGCCCAACCGCCCTAACTATGGTGTTATTCCCAATCACTATCTCCAATTTGATCCCAATCTCTATAATATCAGTAAATTTATCTCTAACACCATACATATGACTGGATGTTCCACTGTCTATGTACCATACACTAAATGGTGTCTCAAATTTAGACAAAATGAGAGGTGAACTCAACCTCCTAAGTTGATCATGTTGTACCACCCTGTTTATTCTTCTTCCTATTGGGACATTGTCCAGCATAGTGCCCCATATTGTTACAAGAAAAGCATTTAAGTTTGCTCGTATCCCTCTTCTTCACACCTCCCTTCTGCTACTGCTTGGCCCCACCCTTGGGACCCTTCTTGGTCTTCTTCTTTCCCTTTGCAGAAAGATCAAGATCCTCAACATCATCCCCACCATGATGTTGACTAGTAGATCCTGAGCCAATCATTTTCTCCTCGTGTACAAATTCATACCATAGCCTCTCTCAACCGGGAATATTCTCTCTAGCTACAATATACCTCCCATGGTTTGGAGAAGCCATTTCAGGTTTTCCTCACCAACTCAAATGGATCCACTTCCTCCCCCATAACTGCCAACTCATCACGAATCTGTGAAAACTTCATGAGGAATGAGGTGAACGAATCAGTCTTAATCATCTCAGTGCCCCTCAATTTATCCTAGAGCACCATATTTTGGTTTTGGTTAGGGCTCTGGTAAATTCTACAAAAGGATTGCCACATTTGAAATGCAAAGTCCTTACCATAAACATGAGGAATAATGTGATATTTCACTACATCTAAGATAGTCCTCTTGGCCTTGATTTTACTCTTCCTAAACTTTACCAACAACATTGCATATGTAGGAGGAACCATATGACTCTCCACAATGTCCCATAGCTCACCCTCCTCCAAAATCAAAACTATCCTAGCCTTCCATGGAGACCAATTTCCAGCCCCATCTAGTCTATCCTCCACCCTCAACCCTCCAACTGACATGGATGCCAACTGATGAAAAAACAAACAAATAAATATGTTGTCAAGGTGAGTTAAAATTCTTCCCACTATCCGCAATTTATATCAACCCTCTTGTGCCCTTAGGCTCTGATACCATGAAGAATTTTGAGGTTCTTTAAGGTTGCTATAGGTCTGATTATTGGGATTTTTCAAAGGTCACTAACATACCTATTTCTCCACAGTTTTATGGCTTCCATTTTAGACTGATTTAATGCTCATTTAATTTTGTTGTTTGAAAGGGTTGTTTAACATAAGTTTGTTTTCCACTGTTATCTCTTTCAACATACATCAAAACAATAAATACACCTCTTCATATTTAACACTTAATTTTGATAATAAACAATGCATACTACATAAATATACTCAAATATTTTTGGTCATGACCCTACAAAATACCCAAGGGTAAAACTAGTGAAGAGGAAATTTATTATGGAGTGTGAGGAAAAAATATTACAACAAATATAACAAGCCAAATTAGCTCTAGTTAGCTATCCAATATTCCTTGAAACACGTGCCAACAATTCCTTGAAAGATGCACCCTCTTTCCCAAGACTAAGTGCGCCCTTTTCCCTTGAACGATGTGCCCTTTATCCTTGAGCAATGTTCCCTCCTTGAACATTGTGCCCTCCTTCTCTAGGAAGTGCACCCTTTCTCTTGGTGTGCCCTCACTTCTCAAAGTGTTTCCCTGCTCAACTTGTGTGCCCTATCTCCATGAGCTAGTGTGCCCTCTTCCTTGTGCGCCCTTCTTCTCAAAGTGCACCCTCTTTCCTTCTTCTCCAACTCTTCTCCTCTTCCTCTTTTCTTCACTCACTCATGCAAAGAGAACAATTTTCCCCCTATTCCCTTATACTTTTCTTTAGCCTCCACATTAGGCTAACCTAGAAATCAATGCCTAGGATTAAATATTAGCCAACCAAGATCAAGGGTGGAGATTAGATCTCCCCCTTTACTTAAGTTCCCTAAGTCACTTTATGATTAATGAGCTCATAAAGTCACTTTAACTTTATAACATAAAGTTAAGTGAGGGAGGGGTAATTTTCCCCCTTTAGTGTTAGGCACATCAATAACACTAGGGGACCACTTCCCAAGGTACCAAAACTCAACAATCAATGCTTCTCATTAAGATCGTTTTTTATTTTTAGATTAAGAGTTAGATCGTCAATATTAGTAGCTTTTTATTTTTCTCAAATTGTGTATGTGTCTCACAAGAATTAAAGCAACCCTGGTTGATAATTTAAATGACTAAGTATTCCTAGCCTTAAAACAAATCAGCTATATAGTAACACTGTCATTTTTCACATTGTCTGGGAGGCACTAAAGGATATAAGCTACTTGTTTTACATTGGGTATGAGGAAAACATTAAGGCTTGTTAAACTTCCTTTTATGTATCTCAACATTTAGGACACTCTAGGATGCATGACTCAAGGAGATAAAAGTCCTCATGGCCACAGAGAAGTAGGAGCCACCAGCAACAATAACACCCAGGCAAGAAAATCAAGAGGATGATAAAATCCTCAAGATTTTGGAACCTAGCCTCAAACCCCTATTGAGAAAATAGCATCCAACACTCTCGATAGTCCCTTTAGGGTTGAGTCTACAGCTGAAGCATTCATAGTCTCTCCCTCTTTTGAATCCCCAAACCCTAAAAAACAAGGCTCCCCTAAGAATCATGTTGAACAGTCGAATCACTCTATAGAATCAGACAAATCTTTTTGGGAAGCAAAGTTTCTCAACACGAGAAAAGAAGTAGAAGTACTGAAACAAAAACAACCAATTATCTTTGAGTTTCCTATCCAGGAATCTGATGGCACATTCCAAATGAAAAATATTCCACCTTCTTCCTTGACAAATTTTCGAGGCTTGCCCAGCAAGGATCCTGACACTTTCCTCTTTGAGTTCGATGTCCTTTGTCAGAGTTATAATTATTTATCTGGCACCCAAAAGTCAAAATTGTTCTGAGCCACTCTAAAAAAAGCAACACTATGTCGGTTCACGGGGCTTGGGGGAAACTCTATTCGAACATGGGATGAAATGAAACAAAAGTTCTTAAATAAATACCAATACTATTGTAAGGTGAGGGATATCGGGGGGGGAATTTTCAAAATGTCATAAAGAGATGAAGAGTAGAAGATTATGTTGAGGCGTTCTAGTATAATTTATAGAGGACCAAGAAGAATACATTGGATGTTATAAACATAAGCATCAATAGAATAATAGAATAATAATATAATAAATAATAAACAAATTAAGTAAGAACATAATAATAAAATAAATAATCTAACGATGAATTATAAAGTCATGGCTATTCATAAAAGGGTGCTTCGACTATATTTATAACTGAGCCCCTCTCAATGTAACATCATCAATTATATATATATATATATATATATATATATATATATATATATATATATATTCTCATAGAATTGAGTAAAGATCTTGGAATTTTATGCTTAGATCGTGGGATTTTATGTTTCATGTATTCTTCTCATATAATAGAGTAAATATCTTGGATTTTTATGCTTAGATCGTGGGATTTTATGTTTCATTTGGTATCAGAGCCTCGTAAAAAAATTACCGAACTTGATAATTCGTTTTTTACTATATGGGTAAAAAAATTACTGACTTGGTAAAAAAAAATTCTAGGCCCAATAAAAAAAAATTACCAACTCAGTTTAAAAAATTATGAGACATGGTAAAAAAAAAAATTCGTGACTGGGTTAAAAAAAAATTACTTGACTGGGTTTAAAAAAAATTACCAAACACATTTTGTGGATATACCATGAATATAACCACCATTCTTGATTAACTAAGGAATCAACCCATTGATTGTGTCCATGAGTCAATAAATAAACTATTTGAAAAATACAAATATGACAAACATAAGGAACATGTTGACTCGTAAACTCGCCACTAGTATCATATCTTGCAAATAGTTTGCAAGGCACACTTAAACTTTTTACTATGTATGATATAAAAATATGACTAGTAGGTGGGACCCCCTAGTGATAAAGAAATGATGTTTATTTACAAGTATTCCTAAGATACAAGCATTACTAGTCTACTGAAAAAGCACATAATGGCCTACATCTATGCTTGACAGTGATAATTTTTTCTTCCTTTCTAATTTGGTTGCAAAAGGGAGAGAAAGGTTGTGCTCATAAAGCTTCAAAAGATCTCCTATGTTGCATACATATATACTCATAAGGTGTTATTATATAGTGATTATTTTCTTGAAACACGTGTTTGTGGTGATCACAAGTCAAAAAAGGTTTGGTTATATTTCTTGTCAAAAGAACACATCATCTCAACAAGTACAGGCCATAATGGTTATGTGATAAACTACGTGATATGATTTAAAAAGATTTGCAAATTCATTTCAAATATATATGTCATAGTGTGATATAGTTTAGCATGCAACGATTTTGTAAAAACTCAAATGGCATCGGATTTCATATCACAAACATATATATTATGAGGAAGTCTCAGAATTATATTGGCAAAGGTGGCATGATGCGATATAAAGGTTTGAAGTTTTCCACTCATGTTACATATGGTATTATATATGAACTCAAGGTTGATACTTTATACTACTAACTATCATTTAAGATTTACATTCAACACCCAAATCGAAAATATATGTTTCAATTACATTGATGGTTTTTTAGATGTGGTTTTAATCGAAATTGACATGGAAACACTCGATGTAAAGCTTTGAACCATCGTTTGAGTTGACAATTAATATGGCTATCGATATGGTCAATGTGGCATGTGATTTATTGCACACTTGGCACCGCTCCTAGATGTTATTTGTCGATGGTGGAAAGAGGAATCTGGTGTGGATTAAGGATTATTCCATGTATTGGTTTTGAAAGATGTGACGTCTCCATGCATTCAATGTGCCAGAGTGAGGGAATTTACACTACATTTTGAAGTATACTACCCTCGTTATTCATTTTTCCATTTCATCTTTTACACTTGAGTCGTTGAAGTAGCACTAGTCTGGTAAAGAGATCAACTTTGGTAGTTATGGTAATTATAGCACTGATTTTGTGGAGGTATTTGAAGCACTAAAAAAGGTATGAGTATTCTAGCTTGTTATCCATCGAATTCACGTTCTTTTTGCAGTAATAATTTTTAAATGGCTCTATTTGATTGGTTATCTAAGTGTGTTTTTTCTTGTTCTTCCTCTCAAATTGATTTGGGATATTTCTATAAGAATTGGTCCTTAATTCATGATTTTTGTTGATTAAAATGGTTTGTGTTCAAACCCTTATTTCAAAACCCAGTACCCCAAGTTTTAATTGTTTCAGTTTGGTGTAAATATCTCTAGATTGTATTTCCATATAGTCTCGCCTCTACTCTTAAAAGAAATCCATCCAATCTTTTCAGCCAACTTTATCACTGCCAATCCATTCGTGAATGTTAGTAGTCTCAAGAAAAAGATCGAGGAAAGATCTAAAGGTTGTTTTATTTTCATATTAATACAATGGTGTATAAAGGAGGTTTATTGTATTCATTTTCGTTACTTGATGGATTTCAAACCCATATCCCACAATGACCATTTTATGGTTCTTTACTCACTGCTCAACTCTACAAGCTAATGTAGTGGCATTACAAGGAAATCTATAATGTGCCATGATTGGTGTCATCCTACCCATATAATTTGTTTTGAGAACATAACTCTATCTCAGACTCCTGACCCTAAGTGTGAAATGTTAATTGGTTATGGTCATTGTATTTCCAAACACTATATTTTAAGGTCCTGTACATAATATTATGGGGAGATTTTGTGCTTAGTGTCGAATATGAGCTTCATGAATTTTTTTATACTTCGAATTGTTCAGATCGATCCTTTGACACTTTTTGTACAGAAAAAGTTTGAGTATGAGGTCATATGCATATGGTCAGCATTGATATCATAATCAACGAGGATTTGAAACTAGGGTTGTATTGATTATATTGTTCCCCAGTTTCAAATCCTCATTGATTATGAAATATATATTATACGATGGGTTTTATGGTTATTTTTTGAAAAGTTTTGACTAACCAAATATGAGATATTTGCACAGATATTATGATCCCCTTGCATCGGGTTTGACAAAGAAATATGGTTGAAGTGAATAGGATGTTCGACTTGTGTGTTATTAATTATATACAGAATTGTTGAAGGTATAAAACTATATGCGGGAATGATCTGATTAATTATACTACACTAGTTTTAAATTGGTTTTGAAACATTAGAATCAATTGTTATCAATTCATGAAGGCATATTAGATTCGTTGTAAGATTTTGTTGCTAGCTTATATGATGACTACTGTGGCAAGTTTTATGTTGAATTATTATGCTACGTGTTTGTTTCAGAACTTGTTTGGAATTAGTTGTTGAAATTATGAGCATAGTTTGGTTATTGATTTTTGGGCATGTTGATTTTAAGTATGGATTGGAATGAAAAATATGGTCAAGTCGTGAAGGAATAATAAATATTTTCTATCTTATATACAGGACCAAATCTCTCATTATTTCATTTTCCATACATTATTCCTAAATTCCCAAAACCATATATCATTCAAAATCCATCTTTTCTCCCCTTGTTGTATGGAATAAAAAATATTTTCTATTAAAGAGGAAGATTGTTAGCAGTTTCGCATAAACAGTTTGACATGAAGAATATATTTTGGTTGTTACGTCTATGGTTAAAGGCATAATTGAAAAAGGATAAATTGTCAAATGTTTGTCTCTTCATAAGTTTAAATCGAACCATGAACTTTGTTACAACATTATGTATTCATCATCCAAGAACAAGTCTAGGATGACAAAAAATAATGAATATTGAAAGAAGATCATAAGTTTTTCATAGTGAGATTAGTGGGTTGCATTGGGGACATGCAACCATTTTGGGAAGGGGGAGATATCAGACCTCCTATATGGTATCATTTAATTATAGCTTCTCCTTTTTCATCATCTTTGCTTCATTTGAACACCCACTTGTTATTAATTAGATATATTATCTATGAATTGGCTCATAGGTGTTATAGATTGTGTTTTGGTTATTTTTATATAAATTTGGTCCAAAAAATGTTTGATTTGATGTTTTCCATTATAAGTTGTTTTCTAAATATTAAGTGTGAAGTGCATGGCATCTTGCATAGACTATTAAATAAGCTCCAGCGTTGATATATGGTTGAGAAGAATATTTTGAACATGAATTTTGAGCACATGTGAGCAGCCATAACCCAAGAGGATCTTTTGGGCGCCATTAGTATGTTAACCAACTTGTGGAGATTGGTTGGAACTTTTCTAGTAGCAGATAACCATCAGCGTGGATCTTCGGTGCTAGTTAAAGCACACATGAGAGAAATATTGATTCCCACTTGTTGATTCAGTATCGTTTCCACATGTGGGGAATAAAAATGTGTTATTATTAGTATGAATGCCAAACTGCATCCCCACAATGTAGAATGAATGGTGAATCGAACCCTTCCTTCCAACTTATGAAATCTAGCACAGAGGAGCAAGTTGGATTGCATTTCTCATTATTTTTTGTCTATTGTTTGTTTTCTAAAACTGGGCTTAACCCAAATTTATATATTTTATGAGATTTGTCTCAAAGGGAGCGATCTAGAAATATTGTTGTTGATATGGAGATAGAATTCTGAAAAATCATTTTTCTTTTTAATAAGAAGAGCATGTTCATGACAGAAAGTGTTTACAGGTTGTAGCTTTGTGTTCTAAGATTTTTTGAGGTAGTTGACACTTGGAGCAAGGGCCCACTCTAGAGGTACCACTCTGCCTGATATTTTTAAGTTTATGAGTTGTGTTTTTATGTTCATCACTATGTTATAGATAGACAATTGTTATTAGAATTACCTCTTTATAATTTACAGTTTACATTGCTTTGCAAATGTGTGCTTTGCTTTGTCTTAGGCAATCTTTACAAGTTGTGTTAGTTTTGTAATTTAATTGCAGAAATTTCCTTTTCATTTAGATGATAAGTATTGGAAATTGAGACTCAATTACAAAGTTGGAAGAGAATAAATGTTGTTCATGTATTACAAATCCATGTGGTGGCCATATTGGGCTCTGTTATCGCACAATGTGTACTTTCCCAAAGCCTAAAGGAAAGTAGGTTGAGATTGGCGTAACATGAGGGTAATCGTGTCACTGTCACCCCAATAGGATAACATTTTCTATTTAGGAGGAAAGACCTACTCCAAGGGAGATGTCCCTAGACCTAGTGGGTTGATGAAGGGAAATAAATAGTAAATAAACCACCCCTCTCTCTAGGTCACTCAAGTCAATTTTAAGTCTTGAAATGATGAAGCAAATGGAATATAAAGTGCACATGCCCCTTACCAATAAAAAAACAAATGTTAAAGGAAATAACAAGTGATAATAATGCTTCAACAAGACAGTAAACTTGTTGCCAGACTGTGTATACAGCTAATGACAAGTAAATGATAACAATGAGTAAATAATAACAGTTGCAACTTGTATCAACAAGAACACACTTGTGTAGACAATGTGAAAAAGCATTAATGATATTACTTTGTCTTATGTGAGTTCTTTAAATGTGTCAACCAACAATTGAATTTAAACAGGCTGCCAATGATAACTGTAACAGCAGCAGAAAAGAAGTGATGAAAGCAATAACAACCTTCAAAAATGTACTTTAAAGAGGCAATTAGATGTAGATTTTAATTCTAATTGATTGTTCTTTGCCTCATAAAAATTATGGGCTAATTAATATGGTCAATAAGACTGATATAAGCTGCAAATGACGGTTGTAACAATAGTTACAACAACAACAAAGTGATTTATAACATCTTTAGAAATGCACTTTAGAATAGTACCAAAAAAATAGTTTAAAGCCTCAAGGTGATAGTGCTTTAGCTTGTGAAATTTTTGGGTTAGTTTACATAGTTAGTATGCTTGATAAGACCACTGAGAAAAGGTTGTAACAATGACATTAGAAGTAGCAAGTTTAGTGGTTAGTAATCTAGACTAGGTTAGTAAATTAGTAGAGTATCAAGTGGAAAGGTTGAGTTGAAGGTTGAAGATCCTTGTCAAGGGAGTAAGGAAAGAGGACTAGTGCCTTCTTAGGGTGATGGAGTCAAGGTTGGTGGATCTTTCTAGGGCTGGTAATAAATTATTATGCACAAAACCTAAGAGGGATAAGAGGTTTAGGGGGAGTAATTCCTTAAGTCTTCCTAGACTCTTGACCCCAAGAAGGGAGGTAGCTAGGGTGTAGGCACTTCTAGGCCCTAGCCACTTCTTCTCCTTAGACGTTTATGGATGAAAGTATTATGCACAATAACTTAACCACAACATCTAAAGTGCTATCACTTTATGGCTCTAGAGGTTGCACTAGTTACTAGACCAATTCAATGAAACTTGGCAAATGAAAAAACAAAACAGTAGCACCTTAAGTTTCTTACTTCAAGCATCAATTAAAACATGCAATTTCATAATCTTGTATGAGAAAGAAAACCATTTCCATAACCATTAACAATGACAAAGTAAAAAATCTACTTACTTGCACCAAGAATAATCATGTAAAACAATGCTAGATTGCCAAAATACTCTAATAAATTGATCCAAGTGCCAAGAAACAAGCCTTAAAAGAGTAGTGCCTTCTTTATTTCATCCAATAACCCTTAGTATGGCGCAAATTTTAGACCTCCACTCTCTCAAGTGAGAGTCATGATAAAAAATGAATCTACTTTTTTGTTTATTTATACCAAATTAGGCTTAAAATTAAATTAAATTCAAAATTGTTGGGCTGACCTAGCCAGTTTAATACAAAAATTAAAATTTGACAAAATAAATTCAATTTGCATCTAAAAATACCTCCAAGGGTGACGTCATTACCCTCTAGGGTGATGTTGGGCCTCAAGTGTGGAACGTTGGGCAAGGGAGATGAAACGTTGGGCCTCCAAAGGCCTAAAATCTTGCCCACATGTGCCAATAGTCTCATGAATGCCTCCAATATGACAACCCCAGCTGATAGGTGATGTCCAGGGATGCATAGGTGACGTCCAAGTCCTCCTAAGGCCAACGTTCAGGTGGGAGGAGCATGAAACCCTAGGTCTAGGTCTTCCATAGTGCCTCCAAAGGCAACGTCCTTCTTTCTCCTGGTGCAAGTCTTCAATCCCTATCATGCCCCTTGGTTGGGGTCTCAGCATCCATCGGTGATCTTTGATCCCTATGAAGGTCTGAGATAATAATTCCCTCATGTGCACCTTTCCACTGGGTAAGGTCGTGCAAAGACAACAAGTATGCCCTCTAGGGATTCATAAGTCACAAGGATCATAGCATGTAAATCACATCCAATAACTAAATCACCCGAACATGTGCATCAAACCCACCTTAACCCCAAAAAAATGCTCAAGGATGTTATGCAATTTGACAAGTTTAGGTTTGGAGAGGGTCTCAGGGTGTCCTATTGGGCTAATCCCCCTTAAGTTTGAAGTGTTTCCCAAATGAAGTCTGGTCCAAGTCATGCAAGTGTATGAGGTGGCATGGGGTAAATATTTGGGTGTGGGGTGCATGTGATAACCGGGAAATGTAGAGTCTTACCTGTGCATGCCTTTGTGGAGGGTGAGTTGCACCTTGTCATGGATGTAATTGTTTCCTATCCATTCATTTCCATTTATTCTTATTTTTATCTTTTCTCTTGTGCTACAAGGGAATAGTTGAGGGCCACTATCCTGGCTTGGTGACCAGAGGTGATAGTGTCATCCACAAATCAGTTCACGGAAATGAGAAGGTTGGCTCATGATGAGACCCCCTTTCTCTTGGCTACGTAACCAAGAGACATTACCCAGCTTGGTAATGGCTCTTAGGTAGCAATTTCATACCACTACATGTCCATGGTCATAATAGGTGGGCTCGTGATGAGACCTCCTATCCCTCAAGTAATACCTTGAGCGTTCATGTTATCTTGTGGGTCCCCTTTTCTTACTGAGAATTTTTTCATTTCTTTCTCGGGAATCTCTGGGCAAAGCATCTTGAAGGTTTCAAAATTGGCTTTTAACTCTTCCTAGCTACTTTTACCCTCTGGGCATTTATCCCCTTCTTCCCATGAGGTAAGGTACAACCCTTCCTAGTGTAGCCAATCCCAATGCCCAAAAGATGGGGAGATGGAAGGAATAAAGATGGAAAGTGGTAAGTATGGAGGGAACAGACAATGACTCTTCAAAGATCCACCCAATAGAAACCTATCCTAAAGGGAAATCAACTTACTAGGGCATTGTGTCACCCTCCTAGGTTTAAACAAGGAAAAGATCATAATTTCCAAGCAAACGTCATGAAATGAAGAAGGATTCAATACAACATGTTCAAGTGCTTCAAATATTGGAGTGATACATACCATGATACCCAGAATCATTACCTCATGGAGCAAGACCCATTGCCACTTCAGGACCATGCCAGTGTGATGGACATTTCTGCTGGCGATATGTGGATTGTACTTGAAGAAAAGAGGAGCCCTCCGGGGCTATGCTTAGGTCATCCGACTCTCATCACTCCATGTCTGGAACCTATGGGCCTCAAGACATGATATCCTTAGTTATCCCTAGTATATGGGATAACATCTGGCTCCAATTGGGGGACATGTGTTCATCGTAGAGCACCTGAGAACCTCAGCATCTCTGGTATGACATGTGCCTGCTAAATATCAACAAAGGATATTAGTAGCATCTAGGGTGGTAATATCACCCCTTGTCCATCGAAATGTAAATAAAAGCATTACTAATCTAACATATGATCATGAGCATACATATATACAAATGAAGAAAATAAAATATGAAAATGAAACTACAACTATAATAGAATGATATGCAAAGGTATGTACAATGGATGCAAATTCCTACCTACTTCTACTTACTTGTTGGTTGAATGCTAGGTGTATTCATATAACCAATGAAACCATCATAGCACTACCTCATAATACCTTCCTATGTGCTTCATCATAAACCAAAACAATGACAAGTTAAGCACAAAATTTAACATGAGTTAGAGCATGTATCATATCATAGGAAATTGTAAATTATAGCTCATGGAGGAGGGAGGGACGGACAAAATTATACCAAGTTACACTTGTAGGAAAGTGTTTAATCCTTCTCAGAAAGGGATCGTGAAAATTAAAAGACTCAAAAGACTGACTCAAAGAGTTTGAAGGTTGGCTACCTTCGACGTCATCATATCCTGAGGTCTGGGAAGGGACTAGCAAGAACCTAGAGGATGATTGGTAACTTCTTAGGGGAGAGTTGAAAGATTGAGATAATAAAATTATTCTTAAGGTATTCAACCTACCCTTGAATTCTAAAAGAAGGCTCTTCCCTAGAGAAAACTTGGGACGAGGGACATGTTTCCCAACTACATCCTTAGTGACATAACGAGGTAAAGTAATCGAAGGGAGCTGGAAAACTTTGTCACAAGTATCATGATTTAGGCAAGAAATGTCCTCACCCTTATCAAGATTTGAGCACAACAATGGTTAACAATATTCTTCATAGAATAAATCCAAGTGCTCAAAGGAACGCTCATTGAAATACTGTAGGTATGACCAGAAATCATCATGAAAACATAGCAACATGTCATCCTTGGGTGTTTGGAATATGTTTGTAACTATATCATCTTATTGTTGCCAAATGTTAGAATTAGCAGTAACCTGATATGATAGTTGTAAAGGAAACATTTGGAAATGATCCTCAATGTCATAAATAGGATCCCCATCATAACCAATCACATCCCATTTATGTTTCCCAACATGTGTTAACTCATCAATATTATTAGCCATTCCATTTCCTTTATCATAACATGAAGGGCCTAAAGCATCCAAGGGCTCCTCTAACACTTCTTCACTTTCCAAATCCCAAAATAAAGCATCATCAAAAACTTGGAAAGGGAAACCACTTACTGTATTCACTTCTTCCTGTGTAGGAGCATCAAAGGCTTGGATGAATTCATCAAATGGAAGAGAAAGCATCAATACCTCGTCCTCATGACTTACCTCGTCTTCAGGTTCATCACAATTTAGAGGGTCTAGCTCGTCCAAGGATTCCCTTACTTCTTCACCTTTTGAATCATAGAATAGGGTATCCTGAAAAGGAAAATGATTGACCTCATTCTCTTCTTCTTATGCAAGAGGAATAGGATCTTGGATGGCTTCATCTGAGGGAGGAGCACATGTTAATCCTTCATCATCATGTTTGATATCTTCGGGCTCTTGCTCTTCAACCAGGGCTCTTTTTCTTTTCACATGTCAATAGGTTCATCCAATAACCTCAAGGGAGTTCCTAATGTAATCTAGTGGCTTTTCTAGTGATCTTGATAGAGTTCATCCAATAACCTCAAAGGAGTTCGTTGCATATTATAGCGGCTTGTGCAATGACATTGATAGAGTTCTATGTAGAATTCATTAAGATCAAATAAATTTGTTTGAGTCATTTGCACAAGTTGTTAGGCTCATCCATAAACTTGAGTCCTCTACACGAGATGATGTCCTTATTCAATAATCTTAGTGTACTCACAACTAATTCACTAAGAAACCAATTACTCTAATAATAATCACTAATTATAATGTGATTTTAGAAGTTGGGTCCTAAATTTATTACATGGGATTGAAATTGAAATTACTTGAGGAATTATTTATTTTAATATTTAGGGATTACTTAAGATGTAGAATTTAGAAGTTGAGACCTAAATTGATTAGATGTTATTGAAACTAAAATGACTTTGAGGAATTATTTTTTAATATATTCAGGGATTACTTAAGATCAATATTAATCATTTAAATCAAATTTTGACTCAATTGCAGTCTAAATTATATCTTAATAAATGACAAATTAGTTAGTTAGAAGGCTCATAAAACTTGTTCACGTTAATAAATTTTTACATTAATCTCAACCATGTTGTGCTCTTAGTGCAATAAAAAAAATTTAAAAAGATGTTATTTTCACATAAATATATTTACAAAGGATAAAATAAAAGTGAAGTGTACTACAAAGAAAAGCCATATCCTCTTCATCACCACTACAAGAGCATAAATAAAATAATAATAGGCTTGAACATCCAACTCTTTAACATCCCCAATCAAAAGATATATTTCGCCAACAATTGCATGCATACCTCTCTACACTAACTATAACAAAGCATTGTAGTGTTGTAACCTCGTTAGCAAAAACATGTTTACACCTAAGCTTCTAGATTGTGAATAAAGAAATGACTTTGAGGCAATGCCAATTCCTATGAAAACAATAAGAACTAAGTATCTAGAATCGCCAAGAAGGGAAACTTTCCAATATTGTTGACCTTAAAAAAGAGTTGGATGTTAATCATGAATGCACTTCCAACACTCCCTGACATGTTTACAATCCCATAATACATGCTTCATTATCTCCATCTTGTCACAAACTAAACAAAGTCCATCTTTGAGAATACTTCTCACGAGGTGAACCTTAGTTGGGAAGCCCTAGTAAAATCATGAATCAAGCAATGATCCACAATTTAAAATCTAAGTGAAAGGACTAGACATTGTGTAATGTGTGAATACACTTATCCTTTGGGTCAGAAGAAGTCCAGTAGGCATTGACAACAAGATTCAAAGCATACTTATAATGTAGCATGGAGTATAGTATTTTGGAATCATAATGTGAGTTTTCGACCAAACACCCATGCTCAATCTCTCCAAAGAGGATGTAGCATCTCAATGCTCGATTTAAAGGAATCATATGATGGAATCATCCTAATAATTCCCTTGATTATAACCTTATTCATCATAAGAAGAAATTTCTATAGAGCTATCAGTTTAAGTCATTCTAGGCCCTGGCCTCAAAGTCCCATAAGCCCCTCTAGCAAAAGATACCCTTCCTACTCAACCTACAAGATTTGAACATTATAGGTTTCGTAATGAATTATTCTAGTTGCTTCCAACTTCAAGGTAGGCATCTGTTAGAAAGTAATGGATGTGATCGTTTAACCATAGACAATATAACAATATTGTCACCCAACCATAAGCCGAAGCCACCCCCGAGCACCTTAACCTTGACAGAGAATGATTCCGGAAGAAAACCAATAGCCAACCATAGCTAATGCATAAACATAACCAAGACTGATCAGAAATTCCAACCATAACCAATAGAAAGTCTGATCCTAAACCAGGAATACAGATTGCGGCAGTTTCCGGCTGCAGTTGCTCCCCAGACTTGTGCACTTGCCCAGTTTCTGTAGTGTGAAATTCTTCCCAGCTAAAATTATGATATGTGTGGTACAAAATGAGGTTTGGATACTTGTATTTATATTGTTTTCCTGAGTTTTTTGGGTCGACTTCTCATTCTGGATGCTAAATACTTAATATTAATTATTTCCTTGAGTCGACTTGTCTTCTAGGGTTAGGTTTAATGCTTTAGGATTTATTCTTGCTTCCCGAAATATTCTATTCTCGTCGGGGTTACACATGGAAGTAAATACCTTCCACAACTACCATAATATCAACACTCCCTCCTAGCTACAGAGGTATCGAAGGCAATGGTATTGAGCACAAACATACCATTTAATCGGTAGCATCATCATAGCCATACATGTTATATCATGATTAGATCATGAGCACTATTATCACTATCATCTGATAGCATAAACTACATCAACTCTAGAAGCCAACTCCATCTGAGTAATCAGGCATGATTCTGAATATGTCACTCACTCCATAGAGTGATACAAGGACCATTCTTCTAATCTGGGCATATGTCCTAGAAGAATAATTATTCCAACAGGATCTGGAAGCAACGCCATGGGATACAAGGAATATTCTTCTAATCCAGACATACGTCTAGAAGAATAAATGTCCTGGACCATTTTCCGTCTGGAAAATGTCTTTCCATCAGTACACTAACCATATATCTAGATGATAATAATTTTCAACACTATTGATAGTATTCATGGCAATCAGAACAATAGCATTCAATAGAACACAACCGTGTCTATACATAGTAGTACACAACTACAATCCAGTGGTACAATACCACACCAAGTAGCACACAGCTACTTAATCAGTGACACAAAGTCACAACTAGTGGAACATATCCACCACAGTAGCATACATCTATTTTCTAGAGACATACAGTCTCCATAGCAATCATATCATTTGATATCAACCTGCACAGAAAAATAATATCATGATATAAGTTGAGTCATCTGAGCCATTCTTCCATTCACATATGTGAGATCTAGAAGAGCATCTGCCCTCAGAAAGTAAAACATCAACCACGAGCTATCTGGGCTTTTCTTCTCAAGCCTAGAAGAATAATTGTCCTAATTTATGAGCCTGGACCATTCACCTATCTAGGCCATTCCTCCAACACTAAACAAAGTGCAACCTAGAGCGAATGAGTCTACCCTAGGGAATGCATGTCCCTGATTGTTGAACCTGGACCATTCATCTAACTGGGATATTCCTTCGGCACTAAACAAAGTGCAACCTGGAGAGAATGAGGCTACCCTAGGGAATGCCTTTCCGAACCATTTCCTAAGGAAATGAATGTCCTGCACCAACCTCCAAAATGGACCATTCTTCAAAACTGCTCACAACTGTGAACTTCGAAAGAATGACTGCCCGACGAGGCAGACCATTCTACTTGACCACTACTTAGAGTGACTGTCAAGAAGAAAGATTGTCCTAGACCATTCCCCCACACTGGCCACAAGGGGAATCATTGTCTATGGTACATCATCAATCTATCGAACCATTTTCATTACGAAAATGACCATCCGATCTGGACCATTTTTTGAACTGGAAAATGCATGTCCATCAGAAATCTCAAACCACTTTCTGAACTGGAAAGGGACTGCTCATCCTGGACCATTTTTCGAACTGAAAAATTATTGTCCATAAATCAATATCACATCAGTTCTCCCTCCCAACCAAGGAGTCATCTCTTCCATTTTCAATAAGGAAGTCGCCTTCACGAGCTCCAACTTGTTTCTTGAATACACAAAATTTGTCATCTTGGACAAAGGCTTTACCAAAATATCTTCTATCTACTCATCTGTCGAGATATATATTGGAGAACCACTTCTCTTTTCTGGACTTCATCACGGAGAATGTAATGCTCGATTTCAATGTACTTTGGTCTATCTAGAACACTGGTTTTCTCTGAAGGCTTCATATATCTCTAATTATTACAGTATATCATGGTTGGATTCAACACTTTTGTTTCTTGCTAGCTCATGACATCGTGGCAAGGCTCAAATTGAAACATATCCAAGTGGCACTTCTTCTCTCATCATGAGAGTGTGTCATGGATTAGCAATCCATCATCCTGAACTTCTGAGTAACCATTCTGATATTTGTCGTAGAAATTTTTCACCACACTTCTGATGTG
>ML790454.1:141143-152163 GCA_009831015.1 Picea engelmannii | reverse complement strand
CAAGGCTCAAATTGAAACATATCCAAGTGGCACTTCTTCTCTCATCATGAGAGTGTGTCATGGATTAGCAATCCATCATCCTGAACTTCTGAGTAACCATTCTGATATTTGTCGTAGAAATTTTTCACCACACTTCTGATGTGCATGAGAGGCTTTGCACCAAGTTGTTTGAATCCATACAAGATCTTCTTCCATCTGCATACAAGGGTCTCTTTCTGGTATAACTCAAAACCTTGAGGTTGCTCTACATACACTTCTTTGTTCAATTAATCCATTGAGGAGGACAATCCTTACATTCATCTAATGTAAACTCCAACACATGAATAATGTGGGAGATATAATGGCTCAGGTAGAGTTATGTCTGGTTACTGGAACAAGCTATCATCGTAATCTTCTCCCTCCATCTGGGAGAACCTTTAGTTCTGGATCTCACAATGCTTTCATTCATAAGTCTTCCATACACTGTTCTTCATCAAAACTTCCATTTATTCTACTTGATTGTTTATAGTGAGTTCAGACCAAGTTGGTAGTCTTGTGATTCTTGATATAATGAATGGTTGTTCTAACTTTTCTTTCTTTCTTGGAATCTTCATGTTCTTCCTCATGTTCCTCTTTAGCTTTTGGGTCCATGGAATATTCTATAGATTCCATGCCCTGAAGATTCCAACTTCTTCCTTTCATGATAGGATCATGGATGTGGATGGACAACCAAGGATACTTTAAGGCTTCTTTTCGAAGAAAACTTCTTCTAAAGTCAAACTAAACATGTGTTTCTTTTCATGGTTGCTACCATTGATGGGAACATGGATAGATACTACATAATCCTCAATGGATCATATTGTTTAGGATTAGCTCCCTCCTAATCCTTGCTTCATGCATGAATGCATGCTCTTCTTTTGGAATTATATAATCAGCTCCCTCCATCTAAAAGAGTCCATGCTTCCGTCTGCATCTTTATTGCCTTCTTCGAAGTGTCACAAGTATTTTTCTAATTTCCTCTTGAATGTTGACTTCTTTCTTTTTTTACTTCTTTCAGGTTTCTTCAAGTTTGATTATGATTTCGGCTTATCTTGTAGCTATTACTTATGTTAATAGCTTCCACATGAATTGTTACCAAGGGTTGTCGATGTACTTCATATTTTCACGTGTATTGCTTGACTTGTAGTCATTGTGATAGCAATCCTTATCTTGTTATTATTCCATGGGTATTGTTTCTCTTTGAACATCTTGTCTTCTAATAAATATATATGAAAGATATGTACATAAACTATGTAAACATGGCATGTACAAGAGTGATGAAGAATATTGTTACCTTATCTTAGAAGAAGAAGTTTGTTTTATCCTACTTGGCCTTCTTTGAGGGTTCCCTTTCTTCGGCAACTGATGCTTTGTGTGTTTCCTTCATTTTCTTTAACTTGAGACAATGATTCATGTAGTGACCATATTTTCGACAGTTGAAGCATTGTATTTTTTACATATCTTTCTCTTGATTTGGTTTCTTCTTCGAGGCAAACTTCTTTTTATTCCCGAAATTCTTGAACCTTGTTGTGAAATCTTGATCATCATATTTATTTTGGGGTTTCTCTTTTGCACTAATCCTCGATTCTTCTTGTGCACAGCAAGTCCAAAGATCTTCAAATGTGAGATACTCCTTTCTTGTGTTCATGCTTGCAGCAAATGCATCCCATGTCGTGGGAAGTCTATTGAGTACTGTATTTACCAGTTCCTTCTCTGAAATAATTTCTTTAATATCTTGTAGTCGATCTTTTAACTGAGATATTCTCACAAGTTATGATGTTATGTTGTCATCATCATTCATTTTCATGTCACAGAGCTCATTCTTCAGACTCATTACTTGTCCAATGTTTCTGACTGAGAAGAGGTTTGTTAGGGCATTGTACATATTCTTAGATGAGTCAAGATGGGAGATGTAGGGTATCAAGTGGTCTTTTATAGATTCCACTATGATACTCATGGAATTGATGTCATTGTCTTTGAACTTCTCCATAACTGCAACGTTCTGAGGTTCATTCTATTTTCCTTCTTCAAACTGTGGTTCCATGATCTTTCCTTTCACAATATCCAACATTTTATTCTTGGAAAGAATGAGGTCAATCCTTGTCTTCCACACTCTGAAGTTAGAAGCCCCTTCTAACTTGTTTTTTGACTTCATAGAGTAAGTCATAATTGCTTTGACTTGGTCAACTTTTGACCAAAAACTCAAACTTGACGTCTTACCTTGCTGAGAGTACCAGGAGATGCACTAGGCCAGGGAGCACTAGGCTATCCAGAAATTAGGTCAATCTCTTCACTTAAGGTGCCTCAACAAGAGGGTTAGGGTTTCGGTGTTGCAGCAAAAACTGGCTGTAAATGCAACTATAACTGAGAAAATCCTCCCAATCTATCTTCCAGCGGTTAGACTGTCCGAAGATAGTGTGGGCCCATAACCTGTTAGAAAGTAATGGATGTGCTCGTTTAACCATAGACAATATAATAATAGTGTCACCCAACCATAGTTCGAAGCCACCCCCGAGCACCTTAACCTTGACAGAGAATGATTTTGGAAGCAAACCAATATCCAACCACGGCTAATGCATAAAGATAACCAAGATTGATCAGAAATTCCAACCATAACCAATAGAAAGTTCGAGCCTAAACCAGGAATACAGATTATGACAGTTGTGGGTTGCATCTACTCCCCAGACTTGCGCACTTGCCCAGTTTCTGCAGTGCGCACTTCTTCCCAGCTGAAATTACGAGCTGTGTGGTACAAAATGAGGTCTGGCTACTTGCATTTATACTGTTTTCTTGAGCTGTCTGGGCCGATTTCTCATTATGGATGATAAATACTTAATATTAATTATTTCATTGAGTGGACTTGTCTTCTAGGGTTAGGTTTAATGCTTTAGGATTTCTTCTTGATTCCCGGAATATTATATTCTCGTCAGGGTTACACATGGAGGTAAATACCTCCCACAACTACCATAATATCAACAGCATCAAGACAAATTCAAACTTCACCTACTACCTAGAAATTCCCACCTCACTAATTTGGCAACAAACTTCTAGAGCTCCCAAAATATTTTGCAAATGAAATGTCCCAAAATCCAAAACATGTGAGGGGAAAATATGATATCACATAGGGAAAAAGTTCCTTGAACTTTAAGTATGTGTTGCGTTGAATTCATCATATGTTTCAAAAGAAGCTACAATGGAGAGAAGGCCTCAAGGCATCTCACCATCGACTTGGAAATAAGGAGGTTTCCTTACAATACAATATCAATAAGGCCAAATCCACTCTGCTTGGGAAAGATCCATAGGAAGACCTCACTCCCCCCAAACTTGCTCCCTATATTTAAACCACAAAAATGATATGATAATATATTCCAACCCTTTGAATTGTCTCTTGTTCGGGAACCAACATGACACATAATAAATGTGGGAGGCTTGGAGAATTCTTGAAACAATAGTGAGCTTACCCATGAAAGGGAGGTCTTTGAACTACTAAAATGAAGCTTGGAATAAATCTTTTAGAGACACCAATCCTAAATAGGCATTGTTGAAATCCCTATACCAAAGGGACCCTTTAGGTTCTACACAATCACCCACATTCGGATGAAATTACAAGTTGAAGGAATCCAATCAAGAATCACATTGAGGCCAACCAACCAAACTCAATGCTTTTATTACTTACAACTAATCCATATGCTACACAAAAGAGGTCTAAGAAACTATAAGTATTCTCCACCAAATCTTGATCTACCCTGAGTGAGAGGCGAGAGTGGTTTATAAAGTGATTATTAACCATTTATGAGTCGTTAGGGAGATAAATGTTCACTATCTTTGAGTTTTCAAGGAGAGAAATGTCATGAATCCTTCCCTAGTCCCTACTAGCCTCTAATAAATAGCCCATAACATCAACGACCAAGACATAAATATAAAAAGCAAGAGGGAATCCCTATTGTTGATTTGATCTGTGTGACCTTAATCAATAGCAGGGGTTACCCTTGGTGAGAATTCCCAATTGTACCTCACATCGTTTGAAATAGGAAACCCATTGGGATTTTGGCCCAATGGCCATTAGTGGTTTGGGGTTTACTAATTGTGGATCGGTCCACTGGTGATGGTTTCTAAGTTAAAGAATAGAATGAAACTAATATAAGATGCAAATGCATGCCTCTAGATGAAACTAACATTAACTAGAAAGCAAACATAGAACCACAGATGTTCTTGTTAATGGCCCGGGAAATATTTCACACAAAGCAAAGACAAGAATATGGGTAAATGACTACAAACCCAAAATAGTCTAGTATTGAAACAATCACTTACAGTCATATGTTCACATATTCAGACAAATATTTAATGAAGAACATAAGTAAAAATGTAGCAGGCATACATAAGAATAGTATACTATGTGAGGTAAATTCTTACACAATCCAGTGCTGAGAAAAAATTAGTAGAACAATCCACAACAAGTGCAACACGAGAATCCAAGTTCTCCAGAAAACAGCTTAGCCAAAAAGGCCTCTTCTCATTAAAGTTCCAGAAGTAGTACATGAAAGCTCAAAGAGCCAAAAGCTCTTAATTAGAATACACTCCCCTATGTATTGGAATTCACCTTGAATATTGGCCTTCCTCCTTCTTGACTCTTGACCTTCTATTTGCAAACTTTTCATCCCTATCCTCTATGGAATCATGAGGAAATATTGACCCCCGCAGAAATGGTCATAATTTACTATCTCCTACATCATGTACATTCACATTCGAATTTGTCTTTTAGTGCTTGGGGACCATCATGGGTTTTGGTCCTAGTTCGCCTTATACAATGTGGTCAGTAATTTGCATACTATGAATCCATTTTACCTCTTTTCTTGAGACTTTCCTACCATGATATCTCTACTTCATCCTTTGCCATTTGATCTTGATTCTTGTTTTTTGATTGTTACTCGTGTGTTGGTATCTCATCCTTTGTTGTAGATAACATTTGTGGATACATTGTTGTGTACCAATGGATCACCCTTGTCTTTATGTATAGCATATGTGTCCTTGTAGTCCACTTCTACATACATTAAGCATTCAAATTCATGAGTATGATCCTCGCATTCAAATTCATGAGTATGATCCTCTTACAGTGTACCTGGGTGAACCATATTGCATTTCGGTGCTCACAAGACATTCCATTGTCGGCGTTGAAATCATGTTTGATTTCCGATACATCATTGGTCATAACATTTCAGCGTTCAAAAGGTTTTACGTGGCAGATACACGTTATGAGAAGGGGACAAATGGTTTATGAAGGCTAAATAAATTAAGGTAATGGTTTAGGGGGGTCGAATGGTTTATGGCCCACCTTTCCACCTCACCTTTGTCCTTTCTTCCCTCTTTTAAACTTCAACGTACACCTTTATTTATGTTAAACTCTGTTTAATCTTTTACCTTAATTTAATGCCTCAAAATCGTTTCATAAGTTTGACTTGCATGCCTTGCATGGTCACTTGAATGACATAAGGTGATCGATGTGTTATGGGCACGATATATTTGGAATGTATGAAGAGCGCCAATGTTCGAGATGGCACGAGAGATTTGGAATGTGTGAAGAGCTTCGATGTGTTGGAGGGCATGAGATATTTGGGTCGATGTATCGGCAATACGAAAATATCGGAGGATCGATGTTTATTAGTGTTAAAAAGGGGGTTGGTGCAACGTAGTTTAACTTAGAAAATCCATAACTTGCACACATGATGCCTGATTGAGATGTCGTTTTTTGCGATTAAGAGAGAATAGGGAGAGGTTTTCAATGAGAGAGCGTATACTTTCACTTAAGTATTTTTCCGATTTCACAATTAATGAGGTTTGCTTGATGAGAAATCTTTGGTGATCGTTTTGGTACTTCTGGGTCGCAAATTTTGATTCCATCAATGGTGTTGGATTCGTAATCCTGCAAAACCTATAGTAGGAATTCCTAGAAGATGAAAAATTAACTTTGACCAATACCCAAAATTATAAGCAAAAACATTTTTTTAATGAAAGTTTGGGCCTCGTTATTTCCATTGTTTTACCTTAATTCAATTTTATCAATTCCTTGATGTTTGTGTTATATAAGATTTCAATCCATCCATTGAAATTGAGGCCATCCATCGGTAGATGAGAGATATCATCATGTGAAAACAACCAACTGACATTTGGAGCACCTGATACTGAGTATTTGACACGAGTACCAATTCTTTACTAAGAAGCAATTCAAATCTAGCTCATGTATTGCAGACATTGCAATCAATCCAAGTAATGATGTATGGCACTTTTACAGTTAGGGTTATTCGAAGAACCAAGAGGGGCGAAAAATACATGTGGATATGCTAAGTGCAATAAAAACTGCTTGTGACACAAACAAATTTGATAAGACTATTGCCACACTCAATCATGACTACAACATGACATAACTCAAAACAAAAGGCAATTAGGCATTAGTCAATAATAGTCATCCATTCAAACAAGGAATGCTCAACAAGTAAAAATCAAGGGAACCTAGCTAATGGGCACAATGATCAAAGAATCTGAGTTGGAAAATTTTAGGAGAGGCACCAAGCCCTCTAGCTCGAAGAAGGTGTTGAGACTTCAACACCTATCTAATTGAACAATGGAGGGACATGTGAGATGAGAGTGAACTATTTATTGAGACAAAATATGATTCATTAGAAAGTAGAGTGATCACTATGGAAACACATTTAGATCCAAATCCTAAAGACGACAACATCTTTGTGATGAAGGGTCAATGATATCCATTATATGTTGTATGAAAGTCAATTTTGAGAAATAAGGAAATTTGATCTATTTCCCTACACCACTCCATATCCTCTCATGTGAATATCATGGTATCCAAGATAAGAATTCCCTACACAAAACATGTTTATATTGAGGCCAATCTATAGACACAAAGAGAAATCAGCCTTGCCAAGATTTTATATGCAACACTAAGAAGAGTGATGGGTCTCCAACCACCAATTGAGTCTCTAATTGCATTCTTTAGAATCATCTTAGTCGACCCTTGGTTGAGAGATTTCATTGAAGTTCCTTACAATAAGGCCAACATAATCATCATTGTCACATCCCACATTGCCTTGAAAAGCTCTTGAGGAAGGCCATCAATCTTGGAAGACTTATCATTCTTCATGGAATTAAGCATAGTAAAGTGTTCATCTTTAGAAAAGTCCCCATTCAACTTTTCCCTCTCAACAATCAAAACTTATGAAGAATAACCTTGTAACATGTGCTTCAAGCCTATAGAACCATGTCAGACAAAGGATAAGGAGAATAGATGTTCTATCAAGGAAGCCCAAACATATCCTTCATCTTAGCAAAATCCTCCTCCAATGAATCATCTACCCTATGCAACCCAAGAACATGCTTTGAATAGACTTTCCATTTCAAGAAGTCAAAATATAACATGAAACCCTCATCCCCTTGATCAATTCAAATTCTAGCATGAACTCAAGCTCCCCTTGAAATATACTACTCTTTTCGAACCACTGACTCAATATGAGTTGCCTCCTCCTAAAACACTATGTTGTGGAGATCCTCTTCAAGGAATACCCCAACCTCTTTAAGTTACATCTTACTTCTTTCAATTTCCTTCTACTTCAAGCAATCAACCTACCCCCTCCTCACATAAACTTCATCACTCTACAAACGGTAGAATCCCACTAAAGAAACCACTTTTTATCCCCTTGAGCTTTGGGATAAAGGTTCTAAACTCTATGTACTAGGGAAATAATTGAATTATTTAATCATTTCAATTATATAGGATGCCAACCACAAAATCTTTCAGATCTTCTTTATAGTGGGCCTAAATAAGAAAATTTTAATAATAATTTCAACACTACAATAGAACAAGAGGGTTGGCCAACAATTTTTATCCTTATTGGGCATACTATAGAAAAATCGGGACATAAGACATTGACTTGAAAGATAAGAACTAATATATTATTGCAAATAATTTAATAATAATATAACCCTTTATATTAGCAATGCTTAACTAAAACATAGGGTTTCTAGGGTTTATGCAAAAGTTTAGTAAGGCTAGGCTGACAAGTTGCCACAGTCTGGAGAGGGCCCGAAAGTGATTGATGGGTATCTGTCATTGGTGGACTACTAAGAAGACTCGATGTGAGAAGACACGATCTTCACAAATCCGATCATCACTTTGCATGAGGTTGATAGTTCGTATGCTCTAGCTAGTTGTGTTGGGGCTTCTCCTCCTAAAAAGTGTATGGATCTAGACTGATCAGGTGCTCCTAAGGTTCCTTGGGGATTTCATTTTGGCTATAGTATAGGTTATCGAAGAACCTTGGAGGGAGGGTGTTGTAGAGCCTTCGGGGAATCAAGATGAGGTAGTTCTTGTTTATTTCCTACTTGTTTTTTCTACTTCGATGTCATCCTTGAGAAATTTTATAGTGTCAAGTCATGGTGGGGATGTTTCATTAGGATTCATGGGTAGAAATCCATGCCTTGCAAAGCTCCAAGGTGGTGGCAAGTCATTTATGCGTGGGAACCTTAGCCGAAAGCATAGAAAAGTAGTGAAATATATTGGTGGAGGTGTCTCCTTGATTGTGTGAGGGTCAATCGCATAGAAAAAATAGAGGGATCGACCCTAGTAGGGAAGTTCTGTGGATGAAGAATGTCAATGGGAACCTTGGAATATTGGATGGAGGTGAATTGGGTCTCATCCTTTGGACATGCTCTGATATTCCACTTGTTGTCAAAAGGGTGGATAGGGTTTATATTCCACTCAAAGGAGGATGTTGGGTCTATTCTGGCATGGTGTTGGTACTAGGATCATCATTTTCTATGTGCAAAGCCCTAGAATCCACTCGTTGACACCAAGGAGGAAGCCTTAACTAGTATGCGTACATGGATCAAGCTTCCCAACTTATCGCTTGAATTTTGGTCGAACTTCGGGTTGAAGGAAATTGGAGAGGCTTTGGGTGCCTTTGTTGCCTCGGATATAAGTTATAAATCATGTAATTATACATAAGTGGCAGAAATACTTTTTGATCCACTGGGGTCTTTATGAATCGACAGATTTGGTGATGGGGTACAAAGCTTACACACAACCGTTGGACTATATCAAGGTGCCTTTTTGTTGTTCGTGTTGTCATAAGGTGGGTCACGTTCTTGTTGATTGTAATTTTGAATTTATCAAAACAATTCAGGGAGAAATGAAGCATGTTTCAGAGGTAAATATTGGGAACCCAAATGTATCTCACATGGCAGGGGCTCCTTCATTGGCTCAACCCTCCCTGAGTTTTGGAGTAAGGGATTCAAAAGGTCATCCTATTGGTACAAAGAACATGGGTGTGAAGAATGATTTTTGTGTAGGCGACATTCCTATATCAGTGGAGGATGTTGTACTGGGAAAAGTGGACGGTCATGCACAACTAGATATGTTTGGTGTTGATTTTTATCTCTCGCCCTCACAATGTAGCAAGTTGGAATCTCTATGGACTTACAGTGCGATGCCTACTTAGTCTCTGGGTAAGAAAATGCATACATTAAATTCTAATTCCATTTCTAATCCTACTCCCTTGGGTAATCTTATGGTTGTGTGTGAGGTCAATTATGGTCTTTGTACCTCTCTGGGGTTAGCCTTGCACTCTATCTCTCTTATGGGTAGAGATGAAGGTTCATTTGTGGTTGACCTTAAAAATTTCACAAATTTTTCTTCCCATAAACCTTAAAGCAATGGAAAGGTCCTCTCTTTGGGATCCCCCTCTATTTCTTCTGGTAGGGAGCCATATTTTTTAAGATTGTGGGTTAATGCTCAATGTCAAACTCCCTCTCGGGTTTGGGGTTTGATTTTATTAAGGAGTCTAGTCACAGTAAAGTAGGGCACAAATCTACATTCAAACATGCATAGGAGCCTGCCTCCTGTGAAGTGTCACAAGATCATCAAAGACTTATTTTGAGGGTCCTTAGAGATGTATTATCCCCAAAAGCTGGATCACCATGAAAATTGTGTCTATTAATACAAGGGTCCTAGGGGGTAATCTCTATGACAATACTTGTACAAGTGGATTAACCGGATATTGTTCTGATTCAAGAATCGATGTGCCATAATGATCTTACTATTTTTTAACAAGAAAAATTGTTCCTAGGTTGGGGCTTCTTTGGTGTGGACTCTAAAGGGAATTTTGGGGGACTTATCACAAGTTATTCTCCTAATCGAGGCCTTATAAAATGTTTTTTTGTTGATCCAGGTCTCTGTATAGATATTTTCTACAAGGATTTGGACCATACCATTACTCTCCTCAACCTCTATGGTCCTTATGAGGGTAAGGAGGAATTTTGGATTCAAGTGTTTTCCCTTAAGTGTCTTAGATATAAAAATATTATCATCAGAGGTGACATCAATTTTACAATCAACAAGGGAGAAATTTGGGGTCCCTTGGCCTGTGAGGATAAACTGGCTATTTTTTTCATTGATAAGTTCGAATTGACAGGCTTGGTTGATGTGGAACCCATTCAACTAAGGCCGATGTGGGTCAATAATCAAAGTTGAGTTGATGGGGTTTCCAAAAGAATTGATCGCTTTATTTCCCATCATAATACACTCTAGTTCATGGTTCTTATCTTTATTGGCTTGGTATTATCCATTTCTACTATCATTTTCCCATATTCTTAGAATTGGGATGGTCGGAGGGAAAGCTTGGTTCTCCCTTAAAGTATAGTCCTTTGTTGGCAGAACTGAAGGAATTTTGAATTCTTATCAAGGATAATTGGATGAACTTTCTAGCTGATTCAAATGTCACTGCTAGTTCTTAGTTTGTATCTACCCTTTGAAGGCTAAAAGAAATGGTGGCCAAATGGGTTGGTGATTAGAGGAAGGCAAAAGACCTTGAACTTTGGAACATTGAATTAGAGCTAGAAAATTTAAATGGCTATATGTCGAGTGAAAAAGGGTATACTTCAATTATGGTGACATGTTGATCCTTGGAAGCTCAATGGTATCAACTATTGTTGGAAC
>ML790454.1:118893-141081 GCA_009831015.1 Picea engelmannii | reverse complement strand
GTGCGGAGCGTTGGATGACCAGCATAGCCCATATGTCCCATCCTCTTCATCACACTTAATCACCATCGTCTGCAACAGAGCAGTGTCCACCATATCAATATGGTTAACAGAAAGACAGTAGGTATTACTTCATGAGGTAACTAGTCAAGCTTCATCCTAAGTGTCATTTTAATATTTGGGGAATTTGAATGAGTAGCAAAGGGTTCTTTCTAATTATGAAACATTTTCTTTGAAGTTATACCTTTTTCCTCAGTTCATACATTTTTCCTACTTTCACATTGGTGGTTATCCTGGTATCCTAGAAGTGTCGTCACTCCCAAGGAAAAGGGGTACTATTGGGGGGTCTTCTTGAAGATCCATCATACCATTCCCAACTTTACTTACAACTTTCCACCATATTTCCCTTTTGCTCCTCATTTTTTGGGTCTTCAGGTTACATGTACCCCCAAAAGTATTGTACCTCATTATCTTATGGGAAGAAGGGGCTAAAGGCCCAGAGGGATTGTTGATGGAAATAAATAAATAAAGAAAGTTAAGATCATTCGTGACCAAAATGAAAAGAAAAATGAAACCCATACTTGAGCTCTACCCCCATACTAGCAGGGTAAAGGGAAAAGAAAAATGAAACCCATACTTGAGCTCTACCCCCCCCGTCCCCCATTTGACGTCGCCCCTAAGTCTTGAGTGTGAATGAATGCCTCACCTATAAACAAGGACTTCAAAACACCCCACCATAAATCAAAAGCAAGGAATTTTATGCTTGAATTTTTTTTAAGGGGACTCACAAATCATAATAAAGAAAAATGCATAAAAGGAGGCTTGGTAAAAGGAATCATCAAGGAAAGGGTAACTCAAGATGTCACACACCCTCTACAAAGGCGCCCATGGAAATGAGACCATACAATACCTTGCATGTTGATGACCCCATTCCCAAAGGTTTTTTCCTACAAACCACCTCACATTCATTACATGGCTTAGATAGGGTCCACTTGGGAAACATCCCTCTACTTGGGTCCTAGCACACCCAATAGCTTGCCTTGATAACCCTCCCATACCTAAATTTGGAAAAGTGTATAAAGTCTTTGAGAATTTGTGAAATATGAAAGGGGGGATGCAATTTTACTTGTTTGAGTGGATCTTGTATTAAATATGATTTACTTGGCATGATTCTATGACTTGTGGACCCTTGGAGGGCGTACTTTGTTTGTCTTTGCAAGGCCTTATTGATTACATCATTCATGGAGATGTTATGTCACTTTGGATCTCCATAGGGGCAGGAAAGCCCACGGGATGGGCATTGTTCCCTGCATGTTGGAGGGCTTGGACGATGAGTGTTGCACTTTAGGATGATGTCCTACCTCATGAGAGTAGTTCTACTTGATGGATAACAGATGATGTCACCCCCCACTGCTTGAACATTGCTCATTTAGACCATGACGTTGTGCTTTTATGGCTTGATGTGACATGGGGGTACACTTGGTGATGTTGTGGCATTTTGGTAGCACATTACCCCACTCTATTTGGTTGAGTATTTAACGATGGGGATGACTTGGCACCATGAGGATGAGGATGGCCTAGCCTTTGGATGCTTTCTCACCCTATGTCACCATCTTGAAGGGATGTTGGAGGCTTTATTATTGTTATTTTAGATGTTTTTGGTCATTTTGGGGGTCGGCCTAGACCTATCCACCTTGTGAACTTAATTTTAGACCCTTATTTTGTGGAATTAGTGAGAAAAACGATTTGGTTTTCCTCTATAAAGAGGGAAATCGTTTTTTTTAGATCACAACTCATTTTCATCACTCATCATGGTTTCTCCTCTATCTTGAGGAGTTCTCTTCACTTTTGTCTCTTGTGCATTTTTGGAGAAGGAGGTGTGATTTGTCTCTTGGGTGGATCTTTTGGTTTGAGGAAGCATTTATTGTGGATGAAAGGTGGTTTCTAGGGTTTCTAGGAAAAGCGTCTTGATTGTAAATGGATAATATTTCTTTTTCTTGGATATTTTGCATGTTATTGTTCAAGGTTATCATTAAAACCCTGAACCCTAATTTCCCTTTGATGCTTTGCAAGGTTATTGGTAGGAGATTGTTGAGACTCCTCTAGCTTAACATCCTTGTAGGATGACTTCCCTAAGGATTTTTTAGGCTCCCTTAGGGCATCATCCCCCCTCCCTTGTGATCTTGCAAAAGGTTATTTTGAAAGCATAGAATATCTACATTGTTTGGGAATATCTTGCTAGAATGTAAATCTAGAGATTGTTGAGAATCCTCTTGATCTTCTTGTTTAGTTTTCTCTTTGGCCTTTTCCCCTCTTGGATTTTCTTTCTCCTTTGACTCCCTTTCCTAATGATTAAAGACACTAGTCCATTGTGATATGATGAATTAATGTTTTCTACAAGCTTTATCTAAATCATTCTCTTTATTTCTAGCTGTTTGTGTCTAATGCAAGCAATTGATACCATAATATTAATGAAATAACTTGTTTAGTTTGTTGTTGTAATACCTTCTTTGCTACAACCATTAGGGTTGCAGATTTTGTTGATAACTCTCAATTTACTTTCCAAATCACCATGGAAGTTGTTGCCTAATGATTGAATATTGATCTATAAGTTAAGTGCTACAACTTGGCATATTCATTTCCTAATTTTAACAGTGATTTTTTATTGTTGTAGTAAAATTTTGCTACAGCCTTTAGGGTTGTTATATATTGTTGATAACATTCATTTTCCATCCCTTCTAACTGTCAAAACAATTGTTTAAGTGTTGGATAATTATATACTCGTTAAGGGATTTCATCTAATGTCATTACTTGTTGATTTTGATGGTTAATTCTTGTTGTTGTTGCAATTAGTCATAGTTGGTATACATTGTTTATTTGCTGCAATTTTACAATAGCAACATTATTCCTTTGATTAAGTAGTGTCTTGGGGATTGGATATCGCATTTTAGACATATAAATCATTGGTTTATATCATTGGATTGCTATATATACTTGTGCAGGTGATTTATTGTCCAATACTAACCATAAAACATCTTCTCCCACGCCCTATCTTGATCTTATCTCTAACCTTCAAAGGGAACCTTGAACCTTACCTTGTTAGTACCCTTGTTTCCCTTGTGGTCACCGGGAAGCCTCCCTTGTGGTGGATTCTTCTATCACTAAAATGAGCAGAGTGTTTATTTGAGGTGACAGTGGATAAATACTCCTATTTGTATCACCCTTGTGTCACTTGTGAAGGCTTTGCACAAGTGACATATTGTGCATTAACACGACCAAAATATAAAAAAATTCCAACATTTTTTCAACTATAAGAAAAACTTAAACACCATTTGGGAGCTTAATGAATCACTAGGAAATAAGACTCATGGGTTCTCTGATCTGGCCTCTCTAGGCATGGAACATTTCAAAGGTTTGTTTAAGGAGCTAGAGCAAGTAAAGATGGGGGGAATTCCTAAGAAAATATCTCTTTCCAAGACTCATTGACAATGAGGTCAACCAGGATTTGTATCGTGATATAACTAAAGAGGAACTTCGGGCAGTTGTCTCTAGTTTCAGGAAAGATAAAATTCCAGGGTTGGATGCCTGGATAGCAGAATTCTTTGAGAATTTCTTTGATATTGTTGGGGATGATCTAATTTGGGTGGTCAGAGAAGTTTGTACCTCCATTAAGTTGTTGCATAGTATTAATTCTATTTTCCTTGTAGACATTCCTAAGATGGACTGCCCCAATTATTTTAATGAGTTTTTTCCTATATCTCTTTGCAATTGTCTTTATAAAATCATAGCTAAGATCATTGCAGTCCATCTTAAGAAAATTCTTTCAAATATCATATCTCCTAAACAATTTGGGTTTCTCAATGGAAGGATTATTCATGAAGCAATCAGTTTGGCTCAAGAGGGATTCCACTCTATAAAAATTCATAAATGGTGGGTCTCAGTCATCAAATTCGATCTTTCTAAAACATATGATATATTTTCATGGCTCTATCTTCGTCTCTTGCTTTTGAATATTGGGTTCGATCTACCTTTGGTCAAATGGATTATGTCTTGTGTTACCACAATTTCATTTGTTGTTTTAATAAATAGTGCAAGGTATCCCTTCTTTAACTCGGCCAAAGGCCTTCGATAGGGGTGTTCATTGTCACCTTATCTTTTTTTCTAGTTTCACATGGTCTCAGTCGAGCACTAGTCGAGGCAAAAAGAGTGAACGTTTTTCAAGGAGTCATATTGGGGTGCCAAGAATGTCTTTCTCACTTGATTTTTGTGGACGATGTTCTATTTTTTTGTTTCTGAGCAACTAAAGGTAGAATACTAAAGGACATCCTAGATCTCTTTTGTGATGCTATAGGAATGCTTATCAACGTTAACAAATATGTTATCTATCTTTCAAAGTTAGAGGCGAATAACAAGTTCATCTTCACAAACTTGTTTAATTTCCATCTCCATGATTTGGGGGATGGTATTAAATACCTTGACCATTTGCTTAAACCAAATAATTATGGAATTGTAGATTGGAAATTGTTGCTTACTTAGATTGAGCGAAGAGTAAAATTTTTGTGCAACCATCGGATCTCTCCAAGAGGTAGACTAGTTCTTATAAAGTGATTGAAGCTATTCCTGTTTACTGGCATATATTGGTGCTCATCCCAAAAGGGATATTGATTCACATTTAGAAGCTTTTTGTCAATTATTTATGGAAGGGAAATTATAATTATTTGGTATCACATTTCGTAAACTAAAAAAGCCTATCCAAGCCAAAAATCATGGGGGGTTTGGGATTAAAATATATTTCGGTTTTTGGCCGAGATCTAATGGCCAAATCACTGTGGATTTTCTTGACTTGGGAAGACCTTTGGAGGTGCATTCTAGTTGATAAGTACATAGCTCCTAAGTCTATTATAGACTAGATCTACAAAAGGAAAAATCCTACCTTTAATGTATCTAATCAATGGAAGGCTATGACTCTAGCATTCCCTATTATTGGCCAATGTTTATCTTGGAAGGTCGGCTTGGGCACTCAATTACGAATAGGGAAGGATGTCATTGTTGGTTGTGAGGAACATATATTTCTACCAAAGGGTTTAGTGGTGTTCCTCCAGGAGTTGGGTGTCTACATGCTCAATCGACTCAGTGATGTAAGAACCATGTCTATCTGGCAACATGGATGGATTTTTAGCAGAGGCTTTGAGTTTGGAAAACGACTAGCACCAAATTTGGTCTCTTTTCACATTAGAGCTAAGGAGGGACCATATCCACTTTATGGATGTCAAGGATAAGTTAGTTTTCCATTTCAATAATTTGGGGGGTCAGTATTCAAAAAAATATGGTTACCAGGCCTTGATCTCAAAGGGAGATGGTATGTTTGTGTGGTGGTTCAAGAAGCTCCGAAATATTAAGGGGTTGTCGAAGGGCATTCTTTTATTTTGGATTTTTCTAAAGGAAAAGGTGTTGACCTGGGATAGATTGCAGCATAGAGGCAATCAATGATCAAGCCTATGTTACCTTTGCAAATAGTCTATTGAATCTAATCCCCATATTCTCCTGGAATGTTCATTTACATGTCAAGTCTAGTGGGAGGTTGAATTCCAGGTGGGGATAGTTCATTTGTGGGATAAAGATTCACTATCAGATAGCTTTCATGATTTTTTTATTGATCATTATCTGAAGGAGTTCAGAATTCTTCCAATTCTAGTAGTGTGGGGGGTTTAGTTGTCCCAGAATGCCGGTATTTTTAAAGATAAGGTGTGTCCCTCTTTTAAGGTATCTCAACAAGATCTTTCTATGCTACCCATGCACAAGGTTATGAGACATATCCTTACAAGGTTGGAACTGTTACCATTAAAAAAAAATTGGATTAGGGTTTTTTCGATGGCCCCTGCCAAGGCCCGGGCAACGACTATGGGTTGGGATTCAAATCACATTTTTCAAATGCTCATTACATTTCAGAAAAGGAAAATTTGGGATAGGATACTAATAATAAAGGATAATTTATTGCTTTATTCTCTCTAATCAAATGTGTTGGTGAGAAGAATGTGACAGAGCTCCAAGTTTTTTACAATTCTAAACAGACTATAGATTGGATGAAGGAGTCAATACATCTTGTTAGCTTATATCTTCAACAAATTGGTCAGCATTTAAAATCTATCTCTTCTTCATTTAGCAAGATCAACTATATGCATATTTTTAGAGAATTAATTAGCATTGGCAATACTCTTTCTAAATCTGCTTCACTATTGCTAGTAAATTATATGATCCTGGAGGAATTCTCTAAGGGAGAACTAATATCCAAAAGGGAGGGTGATTTTAACCATATGTAATTTGTTTTGCAATTTCCTAGGTCCAATTTAAATCTTAGTATAAGGTTGATGCTTTGGTTCACAATTATGGATGGAATTTGGTTTTTGAAAGAGTTTTTTTGTCTTTTGTACAACAATATGGTAGCCTTCAAGGTTTTGTTAACAAGAACCTCAAGAACAAGAATTTTGTTGCATATGTTATATGTGTAATTTCACCTAAGGATTGTACCTTCTTTTTATCTAGAATCAAAGTTACATTTTTTTTATAGAAAAAATAATACTTAACTAAAACATAACTCTAATTATGCAACTATAGAAAATAAATCGAATAAAATCCTATAGAGTGATTATAATATAACCCCTTATATTAATTATGCTTAACTAAAACACTTCATCAAAATACATAATTCTAATTATGTTATTAATTAATCCAAATCAACCATGAAAAATAAATCAGATAATATCATAAACTTATAAATGTGCATTTGATAAAATCACATAGAAATTACGATGTACTTTGAACCTTAACCTAATCTTTCACAATGAACAATGAGTAAAGTAAATTATTTATAAAGTGATAATTCAATGTCTCATCCAATATTTCTTTGCATAGGAAAATATTAAGCTCATCAAAATACTTTCTTAGACTCATTTACACAAGTTAGTAGACTCGTCCATAAACGAGTGTTCTCTACACAAGATGATGGCCTCATTCAATAATCTTAGTGGATTCAGAACTCTAATTCACTATGGAACCAATTATTCTAATATAATCAATAATTATTATATGAATTTAGAAGTTCGGACCTAAATTAATGAGATGGGATTGAAATTGAAATGACTGAGAAATTATTTATTATAAGATATTCAATTGATCTATATTAATCACTTAAATCAAAATTTGATTGGATTGCGACATAAATTATATTTTGATTAATACAAATTATTTATTTTTGACACCAATTGGGACTTAGAAGGCTTTGGTATAGTTTTGATAAAATTCTTTATTATGCAAATTACAATGTACTTTGGCCCTTGACTTTATCTATCACAGTGACCACTAAATAGATTATTTATAGAGTTATAAAGCCAAACATTATCAATAGAGGGTGTCTGGGTTTACGAAATCAACTCAAGACAACACAAAATAACAAGGATGAGTTGTGGAGCAACAAGTCCCTCTTAAGAAGATTGAAAGGGTGTGTCACGTCAAATCTTAAAGTATAAAGGGTACGATGTTAGAACTTAGAACAAGATTTGTGTATTTGTGATCGACATACTTTTGACGAACTTAACAGTGCTTAATATATTTGTGAGAATCAACTAAGTCTAAATCTACTGATGAGTGTATTATTAATACAATTTAAAACATAAACTTCTTAGAGATATGCATAAGGAAACTTCTTAGAGCTATGCCATGATCCTGAATAGGATTTGGTGTTAATCCACAAGTTATAAAAATATAATACAATATGTGCACCATATACAAGTAATTGGTGCACTAATCCGTCTAGTACTCACTAGTGAGTCTGTGCTTTACCTATGCACTACTTTCAAGTGAATTGATGCATAGTATTGTGGAATAGAGAAGCTCTAGTTTATAGATTTGTTGCCAAATCATTGGATATTTAAATAGACGTCTATCACAAGTGTCGTCATAATCTTCGGGCATTGGACTAAAGATAGATGACAAATTCAATGGCAAGGAGAACCCAAAAATCAAAATACATTGAAGCTCTCAATTAGAGAAAAAGGACATAAAAGCATCTCAAAGTTATTACATACTTAATTATTTCTAGTCTATAACCATGTATCTGCAAGCGTTTTGAATCCATATCATTTCAACTGCCACGAGAACACACCCGAACTGAACTGAGTTATATTAAAATTTCTTTATTACTGATATATCCAAGTCAAATTGAACTGAATTATATTAAAAGTTACTTATTCTTATGAATATACAAGTCCACAAAGTAATTGGTATAATCAGAAATACCTTCTTCTTTCTCGGCCAAAATTTTCTTGCGGAGGAATTAATATCGTCTGCCTACCTGTGTGCGTATAAATGATGGAATGAAAAATTTAATATTGTGACTGTCTGCATTCCTACATGTTACAAGAAGTTTTAATTTTAAATATATAACTTAAGGCATGTTACATAAAGTTTTATTCATCATATCAATAAATATATGGCGACAATCGATATATTGATAATAAAATACATAAAACACTAAGTATTTTACTTTAAAGTGTTTAATATAATTAATTAATATTAATATTAAAGTACAGTTATAAATATCATATATATATATATATATATATATATATATATATATATATATATATATATAATTTTTTTATCAATCCAAACAAGCAATAATTGTTTTACAGTTTTTTAGGTATTGGTGGGAGTAAGGTGCATAAGCCAAGGGGGAGGGGAGTAAACCATGAATGCAATGTGTCACTATGGTTGACATTTGTTATTACTGGCTACTCCAAGTGCCTTGTAGCTTTTACACGATACAAGGATGGTTACCTCCACCAATTTCACTGCAAATAACATTGAAACCTGTATCAGAGGAGAGCGAGCTATGTATGTGAGTGTTATATCATTTGTTGAGCTTCACTTCCCTGCGTGGATGGGATCCATCTAGTATGTAGGCGGTTGGATTGAATTCAGTCATTATGTCTGCCCTGACTAGGTCTTCAATCCTAATTCTCCCCCGATTCTGGATAGCACGACTGGTTGGATGTTGAGTGTCTAAAGACCCCGATATGTATGTTAGTGGACCGAGTGTCTAAAGAACCTCTCCCTTCTTCTGGTATTTAGAGCGGTTAGGTTCGGTTCCCTCACCCTCGCCCTCCTGCGTCTTTAGATTGACTCTGTCCCTTCCTCTCGTTCGTTCATCGGACTAAGCAGGTTGGGTTTTTTCGCTTGATCGGTTGTCACTGTCCTCATGGGTAGCTTTCTTTCTTATAAGTGACTATTAGGCCCTCGCTACTCTCTCTCGGGAAAGAAAGGAAAGGTATAACCTCTCTATCTCTCTCATATCATAGTATAGTAGTAAATCCTTTAGTTCATGGATTGGAATTCCTACATCGACTCTGTAGAGCTAGCAGAATGCCATGGCGAGGGGGGGCATAATGAAGGAAGGAAGGAAGAAATAACTACTACTGGTGAAAATAAGGCAGGAATAACTATTGTTGCTAAAAGGAAGATGTTGCACCAGAAACTAATGTTGTGTTGCTTACAGCCAAGAATGAGGAAGGATCCATCCGGGGAGGACGGGGAGCAAGACAATATAATGCATTGATTTAAGCAAGATTGAAGGAACCAAGGAACCCACACTACCAACAACAAGAATACACACTCGAGAACAAATACATCCTTTATTTTTTCATGTCATTTACTCACCGAGCACCATTAAGCATCAGTGAACCCAATTATCTCTTCACCACCCGTCCTGGCATGCCTCTTTGGCTCCATCAATACATGCATGTAGAGTCTTTCTCGTCTAACATTCCTTCTCCAAGGGAGTATGCAGAGGAACTAACTCACCTTTTCATGCATTCTTATAAAATTTATTAAGGATTTGATTGATTTCTATTGGTTGGTGAACGTGCAGGATCGTCTATACAGAGAACTGCAAAGAGTCTCTGGAGATGAAGATGTAACTGAAGATTACCTCCCTAAACTACCATATCTGAGCGTTGTTTTTCAGGAGACTCTGAGGAAGCACCCCCCTATACCGATCCTTCCAATGCGATATGTGCACGAGGATTTGGAGTTGGGAGGATTTCACCTACCCGCGGGAAGCCATGCAGGTATTATCCCTAAGGACATGAAGAATAAAGATGAATATGATCAGGATATCATACACTTGTTTCTACAACAGATTGTGATTTGGGATTTTCTTTTGCAGATCCAACCAACATATATGGGTGTCATAATGATGAGAAAGAATGGGAGAATCTAGAATAATGGAATCCAGAGAGGTTTGATGATGAGTTGCAGAGTGGGGAGGTGTTGGATGTCAAGAGGACTATGGCATTCGGAGCAGGGAAGAGGATAGAGAGAGCGACTATAGGTAGTATTGTATTTATTCTATGATGTGGGTAGGAGGCAGGAGATAGGAGAAGACCAGTGTCATGGGGCATGATGTATGACATCGACCAGTGTCATTGGTGGAGAAGTATGTGACATCGTGACATCGACGAGTGTCATTGGTGGAGAAATACGTGTCATTGGTTAATCACTCTCTATGCATTAGATAAAGCACAAAAGATATGTGAAAACACCTAAGCAATTAATGTTTAGAACTAATGTTAGACCTGATGTCTAGCATTAATCCATATAGGTCAACATACTCTAAAAAATCTCTCACCTGTGTGAAATTTATCCTAAGTATTGCCTCAATATGAGGCCAAATAAGGCGTCAAAACTAAAACTTTGGGCAAAAATGAAATGCAACTCTGAAAAATTATGAATTTAGCCAAAAATTTAGGTTAAAATATTGGTTTGAGTGTATGATTAATAGAAACAACAAAAATCATTGACTATAGTCCCTACAGCCCAAAGGGCACAGACTAATAATACAACATGTCAATCCAAAAATAATGCATACATACATAAGAAAGAGTGTTGAAGTGTCTTCTACCCAAAGAAAGTTAAAAGGTTATTAAGTTAGCTCCAAGAACAACAAGGTGCACTATACTATGTAGTAGGGATGAGATGGGTCACATCCATTTTTGTATGTATTTCTTACAAATGAAAATAGCACTAGAGTATGTTGTTTGGATGAGATGGGTTACATCCATTTTTGTATGCCATGCTTAGAAATGAAAAAAAAAATTGAATGGTGTTTTCTACCCAAGAATGTGAAAACATTTTGAATTAGTTTAATATTTTCTAGATCGAATGGAGATAACTGAAATGCACTTTACTATTGAGTCAATTCAATATTTTCTAGGTCGAGAGAACCAAGGTGCACTCTACTATCTAGTATGGATGGGATGGGTCACATCCATTTGTGTGTGTGTAATGTTTATAAATAAAAATTCAATTATACAATAAAAAAAAATTAAAAGAAAAAAAAAATTGAGGTCTAATATAAAAAAGAAATTGAAAATATAAAAAAATATCCATATAATAATAAAATAAAGTAGCATAGATCCATCTTAAACTTGTATTTAGTTTATATTTTATCCCCAACAATGCTTAATTGATTTATTGTTAAGAAGGATCTATGTTAGTGCTTATTTCAAAACATATCTGCATATATAATCTCCAAATGTATGTTTGTTGAACTCTACAATCCTCGGGTTTCTACTATTGGCCATATGGATGACTGTTGAGGTAACAAATGGAAAATTATTTGGCAAGTATGTGCACTTCCATACTTAACCAAAAAAATTGTGAAAATCGAGAAGGGGATAAAATTTCAAACTTTTCCAATATTTGAGAGGCATACTACTCCTTTAAGCAATTGTGTCTAACCAAATTTCAAGAACCTATGGATTCAACATTCAAGAATAACTCAATCAAGGAGGGAGGTGGAAGTAAGGGTATCGATAAATTTATCTAGTTATTTCAATTAACTAGTGGCCACAATCTAGGTTGCACAAATTGTATCCAAGGTCTAGGGCCACACTTTGATGAAGAGGAGAGGTTAATGGAGTTTCAATCTATCCCAAGTGCACTCCATTTGACTAATCTAATCATTTGCATTATTGTTCAATATATGTTCTTTAGTGATCCATGACTACAACCAATAATGTTTGATTTTGATGCCATCGTGTTATCTATTACACCCCCCCATTTCTAGGGGTAACTAAGGAGATCATGTCTCGAGGCCCCTAGATTGCAGACATGGAGTATCGAGAGACAAACCAACACGTAGAGCCCCACATCAAACCACCCATCACCATGAGATCGATGGTTGCACCATTCACCACACTAGTTGGGCTCACAGAGAGCACGAGATCTTATTCCATGAGGTAATGAGCTCGGTGTTGTGGTAAGTGTCATTTTAATAAATAAAGCATTTGAATATGTTGCAAAGGTTTCTTCATTGATTTTGAAAATGTTTGCTTGGAAATTATTCTCTTTTCCCTATTTCACCTTGGTGGTTGACATTGTGTCCTAGTAAGTGGTCACCCTCAGGGAAAGGGTTTCTATTGGGGGGTCTCATTGATGAATCAACATAATTCTCCTACATAAACTTTCCACTTTCGGTGTTTCTTTCCCTTTGTTTCCTCATCTTTTGGGTTTTTAGGTCACATTGACCCAAGAAGGGCTTGTACCTCTTTTCATGGGAAGAAGGGGCTGAAGGCCCAGAGGCTTGTAGCTAGAAAAATATAATATCCAATCATAAACCTTCCATATGCTCACCCAGGGATCCCCAGAAAAATGAAATGTTTCTCACAAAAATTTGAGGGACCCATAAAATAAATAACTAATTGAACATGTCAACCAAGGTAGAGTATGTGTAGGCAATGTTTTTCATGCTTAGTTAGAAATCTCACACATCGTCTTAACCTTGGGGAGGCACAATGTGACCAGGGTAGAGTTAAGGTGGGAAACATTTTTCATGCTCAGGTAGAAGTCCCACTTTAGCGTCAACCTAGGAACACTCTAATAAATTAAATGGAAAAAGGGCTTGGAAAAATCATGCATCGCAGATGAAAGGCAACACACCCTCTACAAAGGCACCCATAAATGAGACAATATGAGCCATTGTATGTCAAGAAAACCCCATGCCCAAAATTATTACCCCTATCCACCTCATACTCTTCACATGACATAGAGAGGGTCCACCTGGGAAACACTCCTTAACTTGGGGATGATTCACCCAATAGGTCGCCATGACAACCCTCCCATACCTAAATTTGGCAAGTTGCATAAGATCTTTGAGCATTTGTTTATTTTGAGAGGGGGGACTTGATGCACATGTTTGGGTGGTTCTTTTATTATATATGGATGACTTGACATGATGCTTGTGACTTGCGAACCCTTAGAGGGTGAAATTGCTTGTCTTTGCAGGGCCTTGATAGGTGGAAGTCATTTTGTGAAGGCACAAGGTCACTTGGACCTTCACTTTGGGCTTGAATCTCATAGGATGGCTTATGCACCCTTTCTTCTTAGACACCTAGGTTAGAGAAATTTCCTTTGGAGGAACTTGAAGATCCCCTACTAGTGATTTGGTAGCTTTCCTAGCATTGATGACTTGCCTTTGGATGCCTTACATTGCACTTATGGGGTATGACGTCGCATGTGGAAGGCTGGGGTTCGATGGTGTTGGTGGTTTTGATGATGACTTGGCAACTTTTGATGGAGAGAGACTCTTGCCATGCATCAGAGCACTGGGTAGCTTGGTCCATGGCCTTTGGAGGCCCAACAATTTCTTCTAGAGGGAAAAACGTATCACTTGGAGGCTAATTAGGGCATGATGTCACCCCTTTTAGGGGAATTTTTATGTAAATTTTGAATTATAACTTGTAAAGGGGTAATTAGAAGTGGACAAACTTTCTTTAGATGAACTTGTATAAATAAAGGTCATTTCATTTCATTTTATCATATCATGTCACTTGAGAATTACATACGTGTGGCTGAAATTTTCACCCTCTTTGGGAAAATCGCATGACTCTATCTCTTGTCCAAAGTTTGGATGCTATTTAATTGTCTTGTGGAAGTAAGTGGTGCAATATCTCTTGGATGCTTGTCTCTTGCATGTATGGTGGAACATTCTTGGTAGATAAGGGTTTTACTTGCTACCTTTTGAAATTGGTAAGGAATTTATGCATATTGTTAGTATTTCTTCTTGTTTCATCGGTGTTCTTGTATAAACCCTTGGAGTAATATAAGGGCATACACCCTCCACCAAGTCTATAATTATTGTTAAGTGGATAAGCTATTGCAAAGGTTGCTAGGAGGAGTAAAAGGGATTACACCCTCCTAGATTTACCTTGCTAGGTTTTGTATGCTCTAGGAAGTAAAAGGGATTACACTCCTAGAGAAGTTGCAAACCCTAGCTCTTAAACAAGAGAATCCATAACCCAATTGATAAGGCACTTTTATATTTTTGCATTGGAGAAATAAAATCATTGCATTGGAAATGTGGAAAATAGAGATTTTGTGATTGTCTAAATTGGAAGTTGCTTTTAGCTTACTTGAGCCACTAGGGCATCTAGATTAGCCTAGTAATTATGTTGTTGTAATAAAATTAATGCTACAGCCATTAGGTCTGCATCAAAACACTCTTTAACATCTGTTGTTACTCACTAATCAACCATTTAAACTTGCTTGCAAGCTGCCATATTTAATATACTTGTCATTGGTTGTCTTTTGGGTGGATTGTTTGTTGATTTTCGTGTTTAAATTTTGTTGTTGTAGCCAATTTTTTCTACAGCCACTTGGATGTTATAATAATTTACCGATAAAACCTAACAAACAACCCTAATTTCCATAAAATTCTTGTGTTATTTAGTGGAAGTTAAACTAGACATTGCTAGCTTAGTTTCTAATATCTTTTACTTTACTTTTGGAAACATATTTTGTAGCAATTTAATACCTTACATTGTTGATATATATCTTTGTTCTATTGCAATATTGGGACAACAAGGTTTCTTGATTGTTCTTTTTGATATTATGGTAGATGCAGGGGGTATTAACCTCCACGTGTAACCTTTGATAAGACTAAAATATTCTGGGAAGCAAGAGAAACCCTAAAACATTGGATAATAACTCTAGGAGACAAGTCGGCTCAAGAGAATATTTAATATTGAGTTATTAGCCTCCAGAAAGAGAAGTCAGACCAGTCAAGTGAGATAGAGTAGTATAAATAGAGGGCGTTAGAGCTCATTTGTTATACTCACACTCACAACTACATAAGACCAATGGTGCACAAGTTTGGAGAGGAACTATAGTTGCAATTGTTGCAACTAGCATTTCAGTTTTGGCATGGACTTTCTCTTGATTATGGTTTGGACTTTCTGCTTTCTCTTTGGTTATTATTTCTTGGTGCGCTAGCCTTGGAGAAAGGTGTGCTACCTTGGTTAGCTATTGGATTGCTTCCAGAATTATTCTGTCTATCAAGGTTAAGGTGCTTGGGGGTGGCCTTTGTGCCTATGGTTGGGTGAAAATATTGTTATATTGTTTATGATGAAACGAACACACCTATTTTTCTAACGGGTTATGGGTCCATACTATCTTCAAACAGTCTAACCGTTGGAATATATATTGGTAGGATTTTCTCATTTACATTTGTAGTTGTAGTCAAAGTTTTGTTGCAGCAACGAAATCCTAACCCTCTTGTTAAGGCACCTTAAGTGAAGAGATTGACCTAATTCTTGGATAGCCTAGCACACCTCCTAGTACTCTTAGCAAGCCAAGGCGTCAAGTTTGAGTTTTTGGTCAAATTCAAAGGTTGACCAAGTCAAAGAAATCATGACTTACTCTATGAAGTCAGAAAACAAGTTAGAAGGGACTTCTAAATTCATAGGATGGAAGACAAGGATTGACCTCATCCTTTCCAAGAATAAAGTGTTGGATATTGTGAAAGGAAAGATCACGAAACCACAGTTTGAACAAGGAAAAGAGAAGGAACCTCAGAACATTGCAGTAATGGAGAAGTTCAAGGAAAATGACATCAACGCTATGAGTATCATAGTGGACTCTGTAAAAAACCACTTGATACCCTACATCTCTCATCTTGACTCATCTAAGAAGATGTATGATGCCCTAACTAACTTCTTCTCAATCAAAAACATTGGCCAAGTAACGAGTCTGAAGAATAAGCTCTGTGACATGAAAATGAATGATGATGACAGCATAACATCATATTTTGTAAGAATCTCTCAGTTAAGAGATCAACTACAAGCTATTCAAGAAATCATTTCAGAAAAGGAACTAGTAAATATAGTACTCAATGGCCTTCCCAAGACATTGGATGCATTTGTCGTAAGCATGAACACAAGAAAGGAGTATCCCACATTTGAAGAACTTTGGACTTTCTATGCACAATAAGAATCAAGGATTAGCACAAAATAGAAATCCCAAAAGAAATATGATGATCAAGCCTTCACGACAAAATTCAAGAATTTCAGGAATAAGAGGAAGTTTGGCTTAAGGAAGAAACCAAATCAAGAAAAGGATATGTCAAAAATACATTGCTTCAACTGTCAAAAATATGGTCAATACAAGAACCATTGTCTCGAGTTAAAGAAAAGGAAGGAAACAGACAAAGCAACAATTTTTGAAGAAAGGGAACCCTCAAAGAAAGCCAAGCAGGATAAAACAGACTTCGTCTTCTAGTCAAGGTAATAATATTCTTCTATAACATAGTTCTTGTACATACCATGTTTACATAGTTCCTATACATATCATGCATATCTATTTCTTAGAAGAAAATATCATCAGTGAAACAATACCTATGGAAGAATAACAAGATAAAGATTGTTATTATGATGACTACAATGCACATGGAAAAGATGAAGTATGTTGACAATTCTTGTGGAAGCCATTATATAAGTAACAACTTCCATATGGTCCACAATCAGAATCAAACTTGAAGAGACCAGAAAGAAGTCAGTAATCAAGAGGAAACTAGAATAAAACTTGTGACACTTTGCAAAAATCAATAAGGATGTAGACGGAAGCATGGACTCTCTTAGATGGAGGGAGATGATTGCAGAATTCCAAAAGAAGAGCATGCATTTAGGCATGAATTCGAGATTAGGAGGGAGATAATCCTAAATGATATGATCCATTGAAGAATCTGTGAAGATTATAAAGAATTTTTCCATGTTCCCCATTGAAAGTAGCAGCCATGATAAGCAGCATGTGTTTAGCTTGACACTAGAAGAAGTTTTCTTTCAAAAGAAACCTTAAGTATCCTTGGTTTTCCATCTACATTGATGTTCCTATGATGAAAGGAAAAAGTTGGAATCTTCAGGAAGGAAGGGCATGGAATCTATAAAAGACTCCATGGACCCAAAATATAAAGAGGAACATAAGGAAGAACATGAATATTCCAAGAAAGAAAGAAAATCTAGAACAACCAATTATTATACCGAGTTTCATAAGACTACCAACTAGGTTTGAACCCACTAGAAGCAATCAAGTAGAAGAAATGGAAGTTGTGATGAAAAAAAATCTATGTAAGAAAATGTGAAAAAGACTTATGAATAGAAGCATTGCGAGATTCTGAACTAGAGGTTCTTCTAGAAGGAGGGAGAATACTATGACGACAACTTGTTCCCGTAAACCATATATACCTCTCTCAAAATCCATGGATTTAAATTTACATGTAAAATATTATTCTTCCCAATAAAGCAAATTGAGAAAGAAGCTTATACCAGAAAGAGACCCATGTATGCAAATGGAGGAAGACATTTTATGGATTCAAGCAACTTGATGTAAAGTATCTCATATACAACAGAAGAATGGAGAAAATTTCCTATGATAGAGAAAGTGTATCAGAATGGTTACTCATAAGTCTAGGATGATGGATTGCAAATCCATGGAAAACTCCCATGATAATAGATCTGAAGAAGTTAAAGAGAATCTAATGCAATTGGGCAGGGAGTGTAGATGATAGAAGAAGTGCTACTTGGATATGTTTCAGTTTTACCTTTTCCACAATGTCATGAAACAAAAGTCTATTGAACTCAACACTACAAAAGTAGAGTGTATTGCAACTTGTGATTCTTGTATAGAAGTAATGTGGCTCCATAAGTTGGTTTATGGACCGTCTGATCAGGTTTTGAATTCAACCATGATATATTGTAATGATTAGATCTTTGTGAATCTTTCAGAGAAAACAGTGTTCCATGAAAGGCTGAAGTACATTGAGATCAAGCATTATATTCTTCATGATAAATTCCAGAAGAGAGAAGTGATTCTCCCATATATCTCCACAGATGAGAAGATAGAAGATATTTTGGTAAAGCCTATGTCCAACATGAAAAGTTTGTGTACTTAAGAGACAAGTTGGAGCTCGTGGAGATGACTTCCTTATTGGAAAAGGAAGTGATTACTCCTAGGTTGGGAGGGAGCACTAAAATTTTATTTATTTATGGAAAGCCATTTTCCAGTTTGGAAAATGGTCTAGGATGGCAAGTTCCTTTCCAGTTTAGAAAGTGGTTCGATATTTCTAACAGACGAGCATTTTCCAGTTCGAAAAATGGTCCATATTGAACAATTGTTTTTGTAATGAAAATGGTCCAATAGATTGTTGATGTACCATAGACAATGATTCCCCTTATGGCCAATGTGGTGGAATGGTATAGGACAATCATTCTTATTGGTAGTCACTCTGAGTAGTGGTCAAGTAGAATGGTCTGCCTCACTAGGCAGTGATTCTTTCGAAGTTCACATTTGTGAGCAGTTTTGAAGAATGGTTCGTTTTGGAGGTTGGTACAAGACAATCATTTCCATAGGAAATGGTCTAGACATTCATTCCCTAAGCCAAACTCATTCTCTCCAGTTTCCACTATTATTATTTTCGGATGAATGTCCTAGTTAGGTGAATGGTCTGGGTTCATCAATCAGGGACAGGCATTCCCTAGGGTAAAATTATTTTATCCAGGTTGCACTATGATTAATGATGGAGGAATGGCCCAGTTAGGTGAATGGTCCAGGCTCAGAATTCAGGGACAATTATTCTTCTATTCTTGGGAAGAATAGTCCATATAGCCCATGGTTTATGTTTTAATTTATGAGGGAAGATGATCTTCCATATCTCACAAATGTGAGTGGAAGAATGGCCCAGATGAATCAGTTTGTATCATGATATTGTTATGCAGGTTGATGTCAGATGATATGATTTTTGTGGAGATTATATGTCTCTAGAAAGTAGTTGTATGCCACTGTGGTGGATGTGTTCCACTAGTTGTGACTATGTGTCACTGATTAGTAGTTGTGTGCTACTAGGTGTGGTTGTGTACCATTGGATAGTAGTTGTGTACTACTATGGATAAACACATTTGTGTTCTATTGAATGGCATTGTTCTTATTGCCATGGAGACTATCACTAGTGTTGTATACGATTACCAGTTAGATGGATAGTCAGTATGTTGATGAACAAACATTCTCCCTATGGAAAATGGTCTAGGACAGTCATTCTTCTAGGACGTATGTCCGGATTAGAAGAATAGTCCTTGTAGCCCATGTCGTGGCTTCCATCATCTGTTGGAACAATTATTCTTCTAGGACATATGTCTGGATTAGAATAATGGTTCCTGTATCACTCTGTGGAGTTAGTGACTTATTCAACATCATGCCCGATTACCCATATGGAGTATGGCTTCGAGAGATGATGCAGTTGATGCTATCAAATTATATTGATAGTGATGATGGTGCTCGTGATTTGATCATGAGATAGCTTGTGTGGCTATGATGATTCTACCGGTTGAATGGTTTGTTTGTGCTCAATACCATCACCTTTAATACCTCCCTATCTAGGAGGGAGTGTTGATATTGTGGTAGTTGTGGGAGGTATTAACCTCCACGTGTAACCTTTGACAAGACTAAAATATTATGGGAAGCAATTGAAACCCTAAAACATTGGATAATAACTCTAGGAGACAAGTCATCTCAATAATATTGATTTATTAGCCTCTAGAAAGATAATTTGTCCCAGTCAAGTGAGATAGAGTAGTATAAATAGATGGCACTAGAGTTCATTTGTAATACTCACACTCACAACTACATAAGATTAGTGATGTGCAAGTTTGGAGAGTAACTGTAATTGCAGTTGCAGCTGCAACTGCTGCAACTGGAATTTTGGTTTTGTATTGGACTTTCTCTTGGTTATGGTTTGGAATTTCTTCTTGGTCTTTGGTTATTCTTGCTTGGTGTGCTAGCCTTGGAGAAATGTGTGCTACATTGGTTGGTTATTGGATTTCTTTCGGAATTATTCTTTCTATCAAGGTTAAGGTGCTCGGGGGTGCCCTTTGTGCCTATGGTTGGATGACAATATTTCTATATTGTATATGGTGAAATGAGCAAACCTATTTTTATAAGATTTCTCCCTTGATATAAGGCTTGTATATCTATCTTGTGTCTTGTTTCGTGTAGTTTTAACTTTCTCTTGCAGATACACAACACTTTGGCAACCACCCTTCATCAACAAGACTCTTTTAAAATCCTTTTTCCACTTCCAACCTTGACCTATAGGGGTTTAATTGGTCACTATACTACTTTCCATCTCATTTACCCCTAGGGTCATCGGGATTCCCCCCTTATGGTGACTCATCATCAGTAATTGGATTATCTATATAAGGTGACAGTGGGTAGCTACTACCATAGTTGTCTCACTCTTGTGGATTAGGTTGGGCTTTTCCCAACCTACAATTTGTGTGATAACATTTTTGTTTCATTTTCAAGGAGGATTTTGAATTCTCTTTCACACCTTAATGACATTTTGGAAATATTTTCTCAAATCCTTCACCATAGATTTCTTGGCGACTCCATTTGAGGGAATTTCCCTTTCCATTCTCGATGAACTTTCCATAGAGTTCATCTGGTGAATCCATTGAGGGAAGAAACCCTCCCCATATTCAAAAATCTTTGAGCTCATCTGGCCACCCCACTAGCGAACGATGGAGGTATATGATGAACACCTACTAAAAACATGGGATTATATTCCAAAGTTTGATGGTAACCCATGTTTGTCTATTACACATGTTGTCGAGTTTACAGAATACATTTATTGGTATCAAATAACCCAGGATGATTTTCTAACACAATTGTTCTTGGCATCCTTGGATAAGAAACAAAGGAGTTTGATCAAGCATGCTTGTATTTCAAAGGATTTAACCATATTCATCTTAGAATTCCTTACACATTGTGGATCGAAGTACCAACAATTTGAAGATATGGTTCAGGAAATTGAGGATGTTTTTCAAGAAAGGATGTTTCCTTTGGATCCTATTGAGCATTTGAGGGATATTTTCTTTCAAGGACATCTCTACAATGAGGAAGACTCCAAGTGTAGGATGTTGGAAAAACATCACTTGTTAGAGAGTCATCTCAGATGGGAGGAACTCTGCGATCTGCTCAATTAGCATATGAGCTGTCCAGGACCTGTCACTTGTCCAGTCAGATGAGGTCATGCAAAGGCTTCATCAACGGTCTACCCAGAAATTCCGTGTGCAGTTGCACCAAGTCATCAAGCAGTTTGATTAGTTAAATTAGTTAGAGTAAAAATAGAATTAGCACGCCCTGATCAGTTATGACAAGAATGTTTGTAATTTGAGTTATAAATACTTCACCTTTCGAAGTATTGAGGGTTGTTTATTCTCATACCTTGACGCTATCAGACTGTACTATTTTTGAAGAGATCTGCCATTAATAAAAAGGAGGCACTTTTACCGGATTCTTGCGTGTGTTTACTGGTGATGTTTATTCTATAAGTTGAATTTTATTCTTGCTTTATGATCATATTGTTTTCTGAAACTAATATTTAAGAGTAACATATGTTGCAGGATTTATCTTAGATACCTTGTTTCCGACTCTAAAGATTTTAATGTTTATCTTCTGATGTTTTCAATTAAGAAATTCTTAACTGCTTCTTAGTTGAATTGATCTTTCTCATCTTTTCTTCTGTCCATCATTTAAGCTACTAAAAGATCCAGTGAGTATATTATCTCGCCCTGTGAAAGTCTTCTTTCTCATTTCTGGTAGTATTTCATATTTAATTAAATACAGACCCCATAGCCCAATGGAGGTGTAGACTATCTCAACCAATTTAAAAACACTTTGACAACAAAACCTACAGATTTCTTTAACTAGCCTAATATCTAAATTGAAAACATAGCTAAATCATATAGAGAGATCCCTCTCTGAAGCTGGAAGGGCTAGATCCCAGCTTTAAAAGTGGTTGGATAAAGT
>ML790454.1:107292-118555 GCA_009831015.1 Picea engelmannii | reverse complement strand
CTCCAAAGAAAGTTCACACTCGATCTCGTCCTGACCCAGAACCTGCGATAGTTATGGATAATCCTGATAGTTATGGATAATCCCGAACAGTTGCTCAGGCGAAAGACCTTAGCTCCCGTTTCAGTGAGTCATATTCCCCTTCATAAGTCTCCTTCCTTTTCAGATAAACCGACTGCCTCTCAAAACCTTGACCTCGATACTTTTCCATAGCGAAGTCTGGTTAGAACATGTTCTGACAGTTTCGTGACTAAAATCATCTTTGACCCAACTGTGTTGCAACCTCGAACCCCCGAAGTTCTGTCTCCCACAACTAAACCGTAGACCACTCTCTCAGTACCATCCAGTCCCTCCTCTTCCTCCTCTTCAGTCGCTTCCTTGCCGATCATCCAGGTTGTCACCCCACCTCCTCCACCCATCATGGCAACTCGATATGCTCCTTTGGTGTTGGTTGCGCCACTACATGCAATGCCCCAAGAATATCAAACTAGACTTCCACAGTTCGATGCAACAGGACCTTTAAACGCCCACCAACATGTTGACAAAATGAACGATTATTTTGACCTGCAAGAAGTTGATGAGACTGACCTTCAAATGAGATTGTTTGCTCAAAGTTTGACAGGTGACGTCAAGAAATGGTACAAAGCTTTACCTGCCGCCTCAATCCCTGACCTTGTTGCTTTTCAAAGGAGTTTTCTTGACAGATGGGAGGTAAAGAAAAACACTCTCCAGATATTGTCAAAATATGAGAATATAAGAAGGAATCAAGGTGAGACGGTACAAGATTACTACACCCATTTTAATAACCTATACAATGCAATTCCAACTGAAATCAAACCTCCACAGGGCCTAGCGTTGATAAAATTCCTTGATGGTTTTGATGCCGATATGTCATACCAATTAAGAGAAAGAAATTCTACCACCTTGGCAGACATGTAGAAAAGTGCTATAAGTGTGGAGGCCAATCTGTTGGCAAAAAGGGCACGTCAGAGGTCAGAAAGGAGAGTCATGATCAAAGAAGAACCTTCTACGTCGAACACAGATTCCAAATTGGATTCTTTGACCAGAGCAGTGGAAATAATGATGGAAAGACTTACGGTGTCAGATAGAAATCCTCCAAGAGAAAACCCACCAGCGCCCTAGGTTTGAAATCCCAACTTCAGGACAAACCCTCCTCAAATTAGACAGAGAGATCCTAGGGATCAGAGAGAGCAGAGGGGCTCAGATCAACAGATTAGACTTCCCCTGCAAGAAAACTATGTTGATGAAGGGGGGGAAGTGATTGAGGAATTGGAGGACACTCACATCAACCTCATGGGCATTCACGAAAATGAAGATATTTTCCTTACCCAAGAAGAGCAGGGACTCTTCCTTCTTAATCAAACCAAAGTAAGTGAAGAAGCCGAAGATGCAGAACAATAGGCCTTTGAGAATGCTATTTTGGAGGTACACCGACAATACAATCTGCGGAGTAATAATACTGAAGGGAATTCGCCAAAAAAGACGACTGAAACACAGAAGGTAGTCTAGACCAAGAAGACCCCTGAGCCATCTCTTGAGAAGACTATTGCCGAGAAGACTTCTGAGAAGACTACTGCTGAGAATATTCCTGAGAAAAGTAAGGCTGACACTCTCATGAAGAAAAAACTCACCATTCTGAAAAGGCCATCACAGCCTGAGGTTTCACCTATTAATCCCCCGAGTACTTCTGAGCAGAAGAATATGGTGGACAAACCAGACTTGATGAGCCAAGGCAGAGCTCCTACACCCTTTATCCTTGAGGGGGAATTGGAAAAAATAAAAATTCCCATCCCACTTATAGAGTTGATGATCAGAGAAGGGTATCGTTCACAGGTAATTAAAGCACTGGCCATTGAATCGAACATAGGCACAAAGGCCTTAACCATTGGATCAGTAAATCATTCAGACACTGTGAACCTAACTGATGATCATCCAGAACTTCTTTTCGGACCTGAAGTAGATGGTCGGGATGATACTGGTGAGGTTGCTCCTTTTTACATCAGTCTAAACATACACGACTTGATCTTACATAACGCTATGCTGGATTCGGGTGCCTCCCACAATCTGATGCCTAAAGCAGTAATGGAAAAAATGGGACTGGAGGTCACTAGACCATACAAGGATTTACACTCATTTGACTCCAACAAAGTTAAATGTATTGGTTTTATCAAGGACATATGCATCACCTTAGTTCAGATTCATGCGAAGAGCATGGTAATGGATGTGGTGGTCACAGACATCCCACCGAAGTATGGAATGTTTCTATCTCGGTCTTGGGGGTTGAAGTTTAAAGGAACCCTATAGCTGGATATGTCTTATGCTACTATCCTAGTGTTTGGACAACAAAGGAGGCTATACAGAGAAACTTTGATGAAGTACATGGTCAGTAGCCAAGAGAAACCGCACAACTATCCCCTTTACTCTGCACATTCCAATTTAGATTCATTCATCTTGTACAATGATGGTGACATGGAAGAGCAAGATACTCAGCTGATGGAAGACACATCTAGTCAAGATGAAGACCAAGAAAGCATTGAGGTATCAAAGATGAAGAATGTGATAACTGAAGAGTTACCCCCCTATGATACAACATTATACAGCATAGGATTCCAATAAAAGAAGGCCAAAAACCATTTAGGCAGAAACTTAGGAGGATACATCCCAAGTTGCTCCCTCTGATAGAGAAGGAAATCAAGAAAATGTACGATGCCAAGATCATAGTTTCGTTGCGTTTCTCCAAGTGGGTCTCTAATTTGGTCCCTACACATAAGAAGACCAGGGAAATCAGACTCTACATAGATTTCCGAAATCTGAATAAAGTATCCCTAAAAGATAATTACCCCTTGCCGAAAATGGACCACATCCTGCAAAGGGTTGTCGGGTCCAGTCGGATATCTGTGTTAGATGGTTTCTCGGGCTACAATCAGGTCTTAGTTCACCCGGATGATCAAGACAAAACCTCTTTCACCACACCATGGGGCACTTTCATGTATGTAAAAATGCCTTTTCGACTAATGAACGTAGGAGCCACGTTTCAGAGGGCAATGGATATCACCTTCATGGAAGATTCTGGTAAGTTTATTGTCGTCTATTTAGATGATGTAACTGTGTTTTCGCAATCGGATGACGAACACCTAAGGCACCTCAGATGAGTCTTCGAGAAATGTAGGAGGTTTGGGATTTCTTTAAATCCTAAGAAGAGTCTTTTTGGGTTAGAGGAAGGTGAACTGCTGGGACATATCATCTCAAAGGAAGGAATCAAAATAGACCCCAACAGAATAGAGGCCATACTAAAATTAGAACACCCAAGAAACCCCAAAGAACTTCAGTCTTTTATCGGAAGAATTAACTTTCTATGAAGATTCATTCCCAATCTGGCCAAGCTCCTAAGAAATATTACAAACATTCTTAAAAAAGATGTAAAAATAAAGTGGGACTCTGAGTCCAGACAGTCCTTTGAACAAGTCAAATAGGCCCTCACAGAGGCTCCTGTCTTAATCAGTCTGGATTTCACTAAGGATTTTTGTCTTTTTTCTTTTGCTTCTGAACATACTATAGCAGCGGTATTATTACCAAAGAACAATGAAGGGTATTCACAACCTATAGCTTTCTTTAGTAAAGCATTGAGAGGCGCTGCTCTGAATTACAAGATAATGGAGAAACGGGATTTTTCCTTGGTAAAAGCCATAAAAGACTTTAGAGTCTACATTCTTCATTCACACACCATAGCATATGTTTCGAATGTTGTAGTAAAAGATATTTTGACACAGGACAACCCTGATGGAAGAAGGGGCAAATGGATTGCTACCATTTTAGAATACGATATAGAGATTAAGCCCACGAAACTAATTAAAGGTCAAGGCCTTGCTAAATTAATGGCTGAATCTAACTTCCATGCTCTTGACATAAATTTTCTAGATGTGGTAGATGAATAGGGCGAGATGGAAACTCCAAACATAAGAGAGGTATTTCTAAACTCTCCATGGTACGCAAACCTTATTTTCGTTTTGCAAAATTTATAAGCTCCCCCTGGTTTGACTAAGACTAAAGCTAGATTTTTGAAGTTGAAAGATTTGAAATTTTGTATTCTAGAAGGAAATTTGTATTGGAAAGATCCTGTAGGCATTTTGTTAATTTTTTTATTAAAAGATGAAGTTGATAAAGTGTTGCAAGAGTTTCATGCAGGAGAATGTGGTGGCCATTTGAACTGGAAGGTCACAGCTACCAAAATACTCAGAGTTGGATTCTATTGGCCCACCCTGTTCGGCAATGTGCATCAGAAGGTAACAACATCTCACCAGTGTCAACTGTTTGAAGGCAAAAGGAAACTCCTTCCTCTACCCTTGAAACCAATCTCAGTTGAGGCCCCTTTCCAGCAATGGGGGCTCGACTTCATTGGAGAAATACATTCCCCCTTCTTCAGGCCAACACAGGTGGATCCTTACTACCACTGATTATTTTACCAAATGGATCGAGGCAGTACCAAGCAGGCAAGCCATTGACTCTGTTATTATCAAATTCCTTGAAAATAATATTTTGTCTCATTTTGGTTGTCCTAGAAAGATTATAACAGACAATGCAGCTGCCTTTCGGTCGAAGAAACTCATAGATTTCTGCAACCAGTATCACATTGGTTTGGGGCATTCCACAGCCTACTACCCTCAAGGGAATGGGTTTGCGGAATCTTCAAACAAAACTTTTGTAAATATCATCAAGAAAACATTGCAGGAAAACAAGAAATCATGGCACAATAAGTTGGTGTTTGCTTTATGGGCTGACAGGCTGACCACCAAAAGGTCAATTGGTATGTCACCATACCAGCTGGTCTATGGTACAGAGGCAGTTTTTCCCACTTCTTTAGGAGTCCCTGTCATGAAGCTACTTCAAGAGGTACAAGCTGAGCCAAATGACTTACATAGAAGGATCAACCGGATGATTCATTTACAACAGACTAGAGAAGAGGTTTTCGACAAGACTCAGGTAGTCCAAGGAAACATCAAGAAAATATTTGACAAACGAACCAAGGAAGATAATTTCGAATTAGGAGATTTGGTGCTGAAATGGGACACCAGAAATGAAGACAAGGGAAAGCATGGAAAATTTGACCATCTGTGGACAGGTCCATACATGATCCAAGCTTTTAGAGGAAACAATGCTTTCCTGCTAAACAATGCTGATGGGTCAGATCTACCAGGAGCACCTATGAATGGCATAATTCTGAAACATTACGTACCACCTCAGTAGAAGATTCGAATTTTCACTCTCCATTGTACATACCATTTTAATTTTCATTTTTCACCTGCAATTTCTGAGTGAGGAACATTAGCCAGTTGGTTGAAGCCCGAAGAGAAGGCCCTAAGTTGCTGACCATTGTTTCTCCAATTTTTTAGAATAAAACCAACAAAGGCTGCTAGGCAGAAAATTCCAGAAAGACAGGAACCAGGATTCTTGGCACTTCACAGGGAAAGTACCATCCCCAGGTGGAGAGGTTGTTATCACCCCATAAGTTATGGGAATCAACTGGTGACTGGGATAGTATATGTCTCTAGTATTTTTTGTTAACAAATGATTTTTCATTCTACAAATAATTTGAAAAGAAAAAAGAAAAGAAAAATAAAAAAGAAAAAACAAAGAAAAGAAAAAAGAAAAAGAAAAAGAAAAGAGGGCATAAAAGAATTGAAATAAAAGTCCCATGTAATAATAGTAACTTGGTCATACCTTTCAAGCATGGCCAAGTTTTTTTTAAATTTAATGTTGATAGGGTAGTGAATGATTTGGCTAAATAGTTTAATCTTAGCCAAAGTGTCTAGGTTAGATTAGTGAATAAATTTGGCCAGACTGTCTAATCCTGGTCAGATAGCCCCGGGGTAGAGTAATTTCTTAACCCAACAGTTTAATCTAGGTTAACTGTCATAGGAAACTAGGTTAGAACATAGGTTGGTTTCTTTATTGTTCCATTCCAATGAAACCAGCTTGAGGTCAAGATTATACCATGTTCCAAATGCTTAAAGATAGTTAGTCGAAGCCCCATGGTGGTGTCTCTTTGAAAGTTGGGGAAAAAACCCATAAAATATAGTTATCCTAAGTTTTCCCAACACATGTACCTTTCCGCTCCCTGCTTATGCTCCCTACACATTTTGACGGTCTAGATCATGGGGCTCAGATCTATGATGCACAGAGCATTCCGGACCCCCTCGACCGTTCTGCTTTTAACTGGGGGGGGGTCCGGAATCAGTGATAAGACTTGCGCAGATCTAGACGGTCCAGGAATGAGCGAGTAAATCAACGGTCCTAATTAGATTCCGGAACCCCCCATTTGTTATGCCTTTAACCGAGGGGCAGGGTCCGGAATGAGTATTAAAGAGCACATTAAGATCTGCGGCCAGGAAATGGGCGTGCAAATCAATGGTCTAAAATGGTTTTTGGACCCCCCCTGATGTTCTGCCTTTAAACAAGGGGGGGGAGGTCAAGAATTTTTATTCTCCTCTGGAGGGCCCTTAGTCATATGTGGCATCAGCCTATTGGTCCTGAAGTCCCATCCCCATCTACTATCTGACAGCCCATCACTCATGGACGTCATCTCCCACTTGTTCCACTTGCTCCCGAGTTATGTCCCATCCCATAACTGCTGTCAGTCCCTTACCTTTTCACTCATGACCAACTCCTTATTGTGACTTTTACCTCCAATCCCTAGCCTCCATGTCACCCGTTCGTATGTTTTGGCCACCGTCACCTACCATCTCACTCCCAAGTGGCCCGTTGTCCATTTATTACGGGATAACATACCCGTTATCCTGCTGACCTGTCTCCCGTGCCCAACCGACCCCAGTTTTAAATAAAACTACCGTTTTCCCCCTTCATTCACTATTCATCCATCAGACAAGAAAAATTTACCTCTTATGCCTCCATTTCTTTTCCGTCACCTTCATCCACAGTCAGTTGACCCCACTAAATTAGTGTTTATTGTAGGTACTATTGCAGAGATGGCGCCAAAGCCAAGATAAGAAGAAGGAGAGGAGAATCCTTTTCTCCCGCCTCCCGTCGACCTGAAAAAAATCCCATTGGTAAACAAAGACAGATTGATCGCTGATACCAAGAGTGATTTCAATTTTTCAGGCCTTCAGTCATGGCTCCAGGAGGTGTTCCTGGACCATAGTGATGAAATTGGACTCTGGGAGTCCAATTTTCCCATGTACCTCTTTCCCCAGATCCACCACTTTCCCGAATTCACCCTTAAATACCAAGATCATTATATTCCCAACCAGAGAGCTATCATATCTTCATCTGGAAACACCCTGTTCCTCATCACTCCCGAAGACATAGACCAAATGATGCAAATTCCCCGTGCTGATTCTGCTTCTCCTTTCAACCTAGAAATCCTTACAGAGTTGTATCAGAAGATGACCTTTCCCCAGAGAGCTCAAATATTCGAGTTGTTCCTTCCCACCTCCGCTCAATTCCCTTCCACCAATCCACCTTACCCATCGTCCATGTTCTCCACCAAGGGAAACCAGGTCATTTCCTCCCTTTGCGCTCTATTAGGGTACTATTCCGACCAGTGGGTAGATGAGCCCATTCTGGGTTTTCTATCCATTTTCTCCACTGATGAAAAACCCACCACACAGTTTGATTTCAGCACCTTCTTGGCCAACAATATTCACAAACAGTTCGTGAATTTTGGCATGGAAGGCATGTTCAGATACTCGTCTATATTGGCCTACATGTTTGTTTTCTATCAAGCATATAAATTCAGTTTTTCTATGCAGAAAATAGACGCAGATGGAAGGCCTCAGCCAGTCACAGCATGGACATATTTGTTGAAGCATAACTCCACAGAGTATAGCTTCAAGGCATTCATTGATATTTTCTACCACCCTATGGTAAGCATGTTGAGTGGTAGGCCCGAGCCACCAATAAACGATGAAGTCCAGAGAATTCTGCATCCCTCGGACAACACAAAAACAGGGGACTGGTACCTGTATCAAAACCACACTGAGATCAGAGTTTTTGGGTGCGAATTGGTGCCCTACAAGTTGCCAAAGTATGTGCCTGAAAGAATCTTTGCGTTAGAGTATATAAGATGGATCATGAATTCAGATGACATCCACTTTGTATCCCTGAAGAAAAAACAACAACTTAGAATCAAGGGGCAGATTGGCTCCTTCATCTGCAATAGTTGAGGCGTCGGGGAAGAAGCTGACAGAATGTTGAAAGAAATGAAATTCTATATGAGTTTCCCATGGCACTATGATCCATGCGGGATCATTTCAGAAATGCGGGTGAAAAATAAAAACATCCCATATGTTCATGAGTCCAAGCCCGAGATCGAAAAATTTGCAAATCAGACGGTGTGGGTGCCTAACACCTTAATCGAAGTGGAACAATAGTTTCCCCAGACCATTGTGCCGCCAACGACCACACCACAGGTCCCTAAGGAAAAAAGGCCTCGACAGGACTCATCTCCGCCTGTCACGGAGGTATCATCCGAGGAGTTCCAATTGCACACTAAGAGTCCCAAGACAGTTTCAGTTCCTGGTCCAATTGGAGAAAAAGAGGTTTTTCCTACCACAGGGACCAAGCCGTCTGTTCCTCCCTTGGGTTCAATCCAACATAGGGAAATCACCCCAGCAGTACCGAAGAAATCCATAGACTCCCCACTGAACACTCAACTAGGCAAGACTGGGCCCAAATTGAGCATTTTTGAGAAGTACGAGCTGATCAAGAAGAAGAATCAGACCCTTACCAGCAGTACTTACGCTCAGTTTTAGAAATAGACATCGACTGCATAGCATAGACTGTTGTCTTCATTTGACATAGAAAAGGGTAGGATGCACATGGCCTTCCTCCAAGCACAGGTACCAGATCCCAAGGTGATCTCAGACTACAAGAGGGCCACCTTTGAATTCCAGGTGAAGGACGTGCACCCAGTAGATCATATGGATCTACACAAACAGACAGGGGAGATGGTATTCCATACATTGGCGCATGCTTCTGCTTCAACAGCCAAATTTTAGGTGTCGCTCAACAATGCTCAAACGCAGCTCAACATGGAAAAAATATCGTCCTTTGCAAAGGACAATAGAATTAAGACTTTGGAGGAGCTGGTCCTCAGGATTGGCTATGATCCTTCAAACATCAAAGCTGCAGAAGAGATGATAAAGAAAAATAATTCAGACATCGCCTCCTTGAGGAAACAGTTGAAGCTCCTGCCTACAGAAGACTCACAGGCGAAGGAGATAGCAGAGAAAGAAGGCAAGAAGGATGAAATTCTCAAGCTACTCATGGAGCAGAATGCCCAGCTCAAAGAAATAGAAGCGGAGATGGAGAAACTGCTAAAGGAGAAAGAGCAGCTGAAGTCTATGGAAGCCATTCCATTGACTGCCATCCCAATCTCAGTGACAAGCACAACATAAGTGACAACAGTTCCATCAGCAACACCAGTGACACCACAAGAGGGAACAAACGATCTCGCCAAATCCATGGAGAAGATGAACCTGCAGGAGACAAAGATCAGCAGGCTTAAAAAGGAATTCGAGAACCTGTAGGAACTAAAAATCTCTTTCCAGACTAGCCTAGCCAAGGAAAATCAGGTAACATAGAAGTTCAAGCAGGAGTTACAGCAGCTCCAAAAACAAACTGTGGTAGGAAAGACGTTGGCAGAAGTCAAAGAGAATGTATGGACAGACATCACAAAGTCCATCAATGAGATATGGCCCATGATCCAAATTATGTTTGAGCAGAATGAGTTGGTCCAGAGGAGAAAACAAGCTATTGAGAAGATCAGAGTAGAACTAGGAGATAGACCAACTCAGGCAAATGATATCATCAAATTCCTAAATTCTAAAAACAGAGAAGAGCTAGAAGAGATGAAGATAGAAGACAGAACAGAGACCATCCTTGAGGTCAAAAGGGTTTTGACCAAGAGAGGATTAATGCTATAGCTCGAAGAAAAATTTCAGGTCATGGACCAGGGGGTACAAAGGTTCTTCAATAAGATCGAGGCCCTCCAGAAAAAAGGTCTCCCTAGTCTGAAGGTCATTAATGATAAACTAATGACACTCCTAGAATACAAAAAGAGATTGGATGAAGTGTCTAAGGATAGTTCAAAGTTTGCTAGTATACAAGGGAGCATCACTAGCAAAGCATTCCTGGATGCTCTTTAGTTGGACATCAATATCTAACATGAGATTCGATACATATTCCTCACTAAGCCCACATTCGCTAAATATACGGAAATGGACAAAGTGTATCGAAGACTGCTCAAAGTCACTATGCCTAATCATCTCAGATGGGAGGAACTCTGCGATCTGCTCAATTAGCATATGAGCTATCTAGGACCCATCACCTGTCTAGTCAGATGAGGTCATGCAAAGGCTTCATCAACAGTCTACCCAGAAATTCCGCGTGCAGTTGCACCAAGTCATCAAGCAGTTTGATTAGTTAAATTAGTTAGACAAAAAATAGAATTAGCACACCTTGATCAGTTATGACAGGAACGTTTGTAATTTGAGTTATAAATACTTCACCTTTCGAAGTATTGAGGGTTGTTGATTCTCATACCTTGACGCTATCAGATTGTACTATTTTTGAAGAGATCTGCCATTAATAAAAAGGAGGCACTTTTACCGGATTCTTGCATGTGTTTACTAGTGATGTTTATTCTCTAAGTTAAATGTTATTCTTGCTTTGTGATCATATTGTTTCCTGAAACTAATCTTTAAGAGTAACATATGTTGCAGGATTTATCTTAGATACCTTGTTTCCGACTCTAAAGATTTTAATGTTTATCTTCTGATGTTTTCAATTAAGAAATTCTTAACTGCTTCTTAGTTGAATTGATCTTTCTCATATTTTCTTCTGTCCATCGTTTAAGCTACTAAAAGATCCAGTGAGTATATTATCTCGCCCTGTGAAAGTCTTCTTTCTCGTTTCTGGTAGTATTTCATATTTAATTAAATACAGACCCCATAGCCCAATGGAGGTGTAGACTGTCTCAACCAATTTAAAAACACTTTGACAACAAAACCTACAGATTTCTTTAACTAGCCTAATATCTAAATTGAAAACATAACTAAATCATATAGAGAGATCCCTCTCTAAAGCTGGAAGGGCTAGATCCCAGCTTTAAAAGTGGTTGGATAAAGTTACCTTTGTAAATTTCTTCTGTTTCAACCTCTAGGAAATTTACCGAGTGCTAACATAATGGCGACCATACTGGGGAAGAACTAAAAAATTGATAATTTCA
>ML790454.1:69695-80901 GCA_009831015.1 Picea engelmannii | reverse complement strand
GGCCATGGTTGTAATCTCTCTTTCACATTTAATATGATACAGTAATATGATTCTTTCCCATAAAGTTATTTCCACTTTATTGTATAATTCCTTGATCATATACATAGATTGACTGTTGAATAGATTGTGCTTTCTTCACTTTGTTTGGTTTGCGTTGTCTTGGTCTTGGCTGCACAAGAGCACTGGAGCGAAGAGGGAGCAACAAAGACCATAGAAAGTGATTATAAGGTATGTAACTTATTCTTGCCTCTTAGTTAATTCAATGGTTAAAATCCAGGGATAGAGTCATGTTCTGTCTTGCTTTGTTCTAGATTTAAGTGGATCTAGGGAGATCGGTTAGTGTCTGCACCTATAGATTTATCCAATAACACATTTCCTCACACATGAACATTTAAAAGAAGATGCATAAACTTGGCACATAATTTATCTTGCATATTTTAACACATGGAGAAGTTCCTATAAAGTTTATTTTTAATGAAGTAGAGGGGGCTTGCATAACATAACAAGTTATCCCACTATTTTCAGATTAGTTTATCACTGAAATTCGAATGTAAAGTTTGGCTTTTGACTAGCTATACATTTCTATTTCATAACATTTTCTTCCATTAGTTTAAGACTTATAAAAGAAAAATCAAAAAACATTTTTCTGTGTTTTCTTTATCTACTTCTTCAGAGCAGACATTTTATATTGAGTTTAGTAAGGTTAGATTAAAACTTGCATCCTGTAAATAATGTATATAAATGAGAGTTATCTATATTTTGCTTAAATACCCCTATTACAGTCACATTATAGCATATGTATATATATATATATATATATATATATATATATATATATATATATATATATATATATATATATATATATATATATATATATATAATATTTAGTAATTAGTTATTTATTTCTTTTCTTTTATTTATGTTTCTTTTAGGATTCTTAGATTGGTCAACGGAGCCATTAAACCTGTCAGGATGAGTTATACCAAACAGATTGGGTTACTTAGACAACCCCAGACTGGACTCGTTCTTCCAATTGACGAAAAGTCATTTTCACCTTTCAACAAATGGCACTAGAAGGATGGCCGACTGACAAGCTGGCTTGTAGGAGCCTTTATTTCGAATGTATTTAATTTCCCCATGGCTCCCCAAATCATTGTGTTGGAACATGCTTTCCACTTCTCATTACCCGATGTTCCCAACGAGACAATCGCTCGCTTGTCAAAGCTCATATTTGATGGTGGAGGCAATGCATCTTCTAAAGACCACCTTAACAATTTTTGGTGCAAATGCATCAAATATGACATTTTTGATTTAAGAGTTTTATGCAGATTGTTCTCTTTTACCTTTAGAGGTCGGATTAAACATTGGTTTGAGTCCTTTCTAGCATGTCACATTTTTTATTGGTTTCAATTTGTAGATGATTTTTTTTATGATTTTGAAATTTATGATTACAATCAATTATGTGAAGAATTTCAGACTTTGCTAATCAATGTCGATTCATGTTCGGAATACTTTTCGACAAGAATCTATCATATCCTCTGTAAATTTAATCTTGATGACATGTCATTTGTATTAAATCTCCTCTATGATGATTGCATCCCTTTCATCCAGTCATATTCAATCGTGAATGAAGAACCAGATGCAAATCCTATCACTCAATTGTGAGAAGAATTTTGTTCGCAGGATGAGAAGAATCCATCCGAAAATTTTGAACAAGCAAGGGAGGTAGAATCTAATGACTAGGTTCTTACCGACAACCAAACTGGTTTTTCCTCTGAATCATTATATTTTCAGTCTTTGACCATCGTGGAAGAAGATTCGATTCTTGGTCAAGGTGAATATCCTAATTCTTGTAACTCATGCTCTAATCAATATTTAAACCCAGTCATTGAAGAACACTTAAGCAAGGAAAATCATATTAAACATTCTAACACTCCTATGACACTGATTAGAGAAGAATATATGCAATTGGAAGGAGAAACCTTAAACCTTCATCCTCAAAATGTACTTTATCCACAAGAAAGACTAGATGTTTGTCACGTAAGATTTGAATTATCTATCATACGGGAGGCAAATCTAGATGATCATATTATGTTGAATAATTTATCACCAAAATAGAGTGAGAGTTTTAAAGAAAGTGAAGAGAAATGTCTTAAGAATACCATTGTTAAATATCATATCTCAAGAGATTCTTTTCATGTGCTTATTTATGATTCCTTTTATTATTTATATCCTGATCTCTTCTTAGATTCTGGTGGACTTGATACCTTATCTACAACATCCTACTCTTTTCCGCCATAATCATTTCCTTTCAATATGCCAAGATTTGGTGAAATTAATTCCAAACATAAAATTGATAAAGTCATATTTGACGCTCTTTCACTTTCATCACTCACATGGGAAAAGGACATGTTGCGAGATGATTTTACACAGTTTATTGTTGAAAAAGACAATGCACTCTATCTTATGGAGATCAAGCATTCTACATTGCATATTCGTTCTTTGACTAGCTCGAATTTTAATGTTTATGCTTCACAATTTGAAATGATCAATCTCATCAAAGGAAGCATTCAAACCAATGATCTAATTGATGTCATGAATCCTCTTATGATGATTTCCCCATTGATATATTTGTTTCATCAAAGTCATGGTCTGCATCCTCATTTTTGTGACAGGATCTTAGGATGGCTTGAATATTCGTATATAAAAAATCTTCATAATAAAGATAAAGTTGTGCTTGCTTTGTTTTTACCTAAGTATCTTGGAAGTAGGCATGACATATTTCTTTTAGATCCTCCATGTGAAGAAATTAATGAACACTTAGAGAATTTTCAGAAGGATGGAGCATTTCAGCTTTGGCTGATGGTTATGTCATTTCCCCATAATCTTGACAAGTTTTTCAAACTTATTTACACTCGCCCATGCCATTATGACCCATATCACAACAAGATTGTCGAATGGATGGAGGATTCATACAACAAGAATGTTCAAGGGAATGGTAAGATCATGCTTACTTTGCTTTTAAATGATGATTATAAAGGCAAGTGTGATATATTTTTGTCATTTTTCAATATACTACCATTCGTGTTAGCAATATGTGATTTTGTTTCTACTGTAGGATTGGAGTTACTCCAATGGCTACATTGGAAGCATGACTTCATGTAGTATTCTTATTTGTTTAGTAGTTAGGGTAGGTTTGGGAGTAGGTTTTCTTTCAATTTTATTCCTCACTATTTCTCTTTGTAATAATGCAGTCATGAGAATAAGTGGGTGTACCACGAGAACCATAATATGATTATTGTCAGGGAAGTCAGCATGATCCTTCTCTCTGCTTTTCGTTGAATATTTCTTTTCAAAGTTGTAGTATTATTATGAAAATTTCAAATGGAAAGTAAAGAGATAAATGAATCTGAATTGTAAATTCAACCCTGACCCAAGGTACCACGAGTAGGACTGCTTTCACATCGATGAGGATTTTTCTATTTTCTTTCAGTTTCTCAAGAGATATTTCGCGTGATGTTTTCGGATCCACCTTTGTACATATTTTTTTTTTTTTTTTTTTTTTTGGTTCTTTTCATTCTTGCTTGTTTTCATTTCTTTTTGGTTAACACATGCCTGTATTACAATTTAGTTCAAAGAAGGAAAACAAAATGCCTCATCTTAGAACAACTGTCAAGGATTGTCAGAGCATCAATTGTTGTAATTTTCCTGAAACGCAGACTAGTTAAAGAGGTTTTTTTTTGTTCATAATTCATTTCATGGTTTCACTTTGCAATTATGAGAAGACATGACTATCATTAAAATCTCTTTACGTTGTCCCTTATTTTAAAGAAATCAACTCAAGGATGCCTTCCTGTGCTCAAAAAATCAGTTTCATCAATAAACTATTTTCAGATCATGATGACGGTTATCAAGCAAAAATTAAAGGCTGGAAAATAACAAATCTTGTAAAAAATAGAATTTTCAGCGTCACCCCGCTCTTCTGAATGTTTTTAAATTTATATTAGGTTGTGAATAATTTCTCAAGCATTGTGGGAAGTGTTTGTAAACCTGTCGGGATATTGAACAGTTCTGCTGGTAGCGGGTAAATGCATGCATGATGCCAAGACAACTTCATCGGGGTACTGAATAGGCTCGCTAGCATCGAAGCAATGTCGGGTTCAAGAAAAATTCTCAGGTATAAATTTGGATATTGGTCATAAGCATCCTTCATGTTGAATTGAAATTTCCTGGACAACATAGAGGTGTCAGAGTGGGTTAGTTGACATCCCCTCCGAGGCTATGGATGCCTGCTGGCAGTGGTGGCCCTGTTAGCAGTGTTGGAGCCATTGACTTGAATGTCGTGGCTCTCATCACCAGATTTCATTTTAACATATAGATGTTTGAAGCTGGACTGTGAAATGATTGTCGAGTTGCTTGATGTCCTTCAACTATTCTTTAATTTTCAATCATTCTAACAATCCTAACCTGAACTCGTCAGTGATACAAAGATAACTGCTTCTCCCAGCAAGTCACCATTGTTGGCAACCCCACAATATTTTCAATTCTTAAAGAAACGAATCATAAATTTTATAGTTTCCTCCACTTATACATTTGAACATTACTACTTGAAAGATGAATCTTGGGCTATATAAGGTTTTTATTTTTCCTAGTTCTCATTTCCATGCTTCGTTCATGACTGAAAGCATGAATGAAGCATTGAAACTTGTGAATTTATTGCAATTGGTTTTAAGGCTTATTTTCCTAAGAAAACTAATGATCATACAAACCTTTTCAAGAATGATTTTTTTTTTAAAGCCTATCTCATGTCAATAAAATGGTTATTTTTAATCACTCATGGTTATAAGGTCTACTTTGAACATTTGAATGCTATACCGACAATCGATTAATGTTAGACTATGATTTTGTTCCATGTATCATTTTTGGTAAATACTTATATGGTTGTTATGTGTGATTTGTCAAACATCTCTCTTCTTGACCTTATAATGAGTAACTCCACCCTTTACACATGATGATACCTAAGAAAATGCGGTCGTATTGTGTACTCTGCTAGTAGTGGAAGTTGGAAAAAGACATGTCCATTATTTCAATTTAAGTCTCGGGATTTCTTTTGTACCCTCATCGATTCATTATACCTCAATGCCCGATTCTCTTATGAAACCCTTATGCCTTCATTTCATTCACACAAGGGTTTTGTTTCTTTGTTTTTGTCCATGGTTCTTCCTGTTCTGTGAAACCCTTATTTCTTACAGTGGTTTCTTTTTCCCCCATGACTGTTTGTCTCAATCTGCATGGTCGTTGTTGTCTGCATCAAACCAAATGACTTGAAAATCCTGATCCTGTATGACGACGCAAGGGAAGACCTTAAGGGTCAAGGCTGGCTCAAATTTCTTGAGAGATTTCAAGGTTTTAATTTGCAAACAGTGCATGAGTTTTCCCTCTCTTTTGATGGTTGTCAAGCCAAAGTAGGAGATATTCAATTCAAATTCACTGAGGAGTTTTTAATCAAGGCGATAGGTCTTCCACTTAGCGAGCATAAATGGTTTAAAAATGACAAGGTAGAGGAGGTGTCGTGGAGCCTGTTCTTTACCTCTAGGAAAATCAAGTGTTGTGATAAAGGTATGCCTGTATCTCTGTTGAAAACTAGGTGGCATGGTTTATTGGCAATCTTGAGACAATTTGTTACATGCGAGGGTCACTTTGGCCTTGTTTTTCTGTATCACATAAGGTTGTTGATGAACTTCATCGGTTTCCAGTTGAATATGCCTTTTTATTTATTGAGAGGTCTGTATAAGATGGCCAAGAGGTTTAAGAGACAACGTTTAAATTCCAGTCTATTTCATCATGGGTTGATAAGTATGTTGTTAGTCCATCAATTAAAATCACAAGGGGATGATTGGGACACCTTCCTAATTCGAAATGGTTTCATTACACCCAGTCCCGTAGAGGTTGATAATCCCATGTTGGAAGAAGTCCCAATCCCTTCCATTGACAGATCAACCTCCTCATCTAAAGAACCATGTGATAGGGCGGTGCTCAATGAGCCTATGCCCGAGCAACCAGATGTTGAACCAACACCCTTTGAATTTCATGACCATGAGTAGTACGCTTGCCCTGACACCTATGCAAAAAATGCAAATAGGCCCTCGTGCAAACTGTCTAAAAGTGACTCGGATGTAGGGTTTAAAAATAAAAGGAAAGGGAGATTAATTTCTAGGAGCCTACGTAATAAATAGAATTCTCATATGAGATCGATCAAAAAGATTTAGGTCCATGAGAGCTCTGATTCTGAAATAAAGAGATTCTTAGCAAAAGAAGACCCGAGTTACCTCAAACCAGATCTCAGCCAGACCTACAATTTCGTAGACAATCTGCCACCGTGCTTGAAGCATAGCCAAGGTTTTCCAAGGATTAAACTTGGTAAAAAACCCATAGACAACAATGGTAGCATTATGACGCATGACCAGGGACATCCTCAAGCAACTGTTACAGATCCACAGTGTGAATTTTGTTTGTTTTGGATTGAAAAATATTACACAGATATACCTTCCCTTCAATTGCAAATCAAAATCCTCACTACTCAAATCGAGTCATTAAAGAGTGAAAATTACAGTCTTAAGTTCAGTGTTCAAAGGTAGGGGAAGGGTTTGAAAAAGGACTGGAAACATGATAATAAATAATGTTGAGAATGTTACAGCAGTAGTTAACTCTAAGATCTTGTGAGTCAATTTTAGCATGCAGTTATGAGGTAAAGATTTGTTTGATTTCTTAGTTGTACTTTTACTTTGGTTTTTCTATTATTGTAGATTTAATCAAATTTCTGTTATTTGAAATAAAACTAGCTACATAATCAGCTGATTCTGTAGCCAGTTCATTTGAATTTGAATTTTTGGAAATTATTGGTTAAAATAATATCTAAACTCCTGTATTTTCGTTTTTCCTTTTTTACCCTCTTTTTTGCAATTAGCAAATCATTTTTGAGATTTAATCTTATCCCACAAGATAAGATGTTTATATTCTCTGAACTCTTTAAATATTAGAGATTTTTGTAATGAAGGCATCCTCGCCTGGGGCAGAAGATGGATGTTTGATCTACAGACTTTAATGGAACAACAATACACATTTTGGCTTTAGCTTCTTGTGGATGGTGTCTTCATTTAAGTTTTGTTTATCTTGATATGATAGTAAGTTTTGATAGCTTTAGTCTTCATCATGTATTATGTTATTGGGATAATTAATTTATAAATGTTGTCCATAACTATTGCTTCAGATATTAATTGTGTGATCACCTATTCAGTTTTAATTACATGATTTCTCCTTAAATTTTCATTGAAAGATTAAATGCAAGCATGTTTGCTAACATATTTCTCTTAATGCAATTACTTGCAATCATAATATCACAGTGATTATTGGTATCATTCTTTCTGTTATTTAAATTTAATTGCCAACATAATTGTTTTGCATTTATTTAGAATAGACTTAAGGCTCCTTGCAGGTTTTTCTCCTGGACTAGGTGGTTAAAAGTTTTCGGATCGCACAGATGTTTGGATGTGTATCATTAGTTCGTTAAAAGGTTAGTTTAATTTCATTTTTCTGCTATTTGTTTATCACTGAAATTCGAACATAAAGTTTGGCTTTTGACTAGCTATACGTTTATGTTTCGTAACATTTTCTTCCATTAGTTTAAGACTTATAAAAGAAAAATCAAAAAATATTTTTATGTGCTTTCTTTATCTACTTCTTCAGAGAAGACATTTTACATTGAGTTTAGTAAGTTTTGATTAAAATTTGCATTCTGTAAATAATGTATATAATTGAGAGTTATCTATCTTTTTCTTAAATATGCCTATTATAGTCACATTAGAGCATATATATATATATATATATAGTAATTAGTTATTTATTTATTTTCTTTTATTTCTGTTTCTTTTAGGATTCTTAGATTGGCCAACAGAGCCATTAAACCCGTCAAGATGAGTTTTACCAAATGGCTTGGGTTACTTAGCAACCCTAGACTAGACTTGTTCTTCCAATTGACGGGTGGTCATTTTAGCCCGTCAACAGAACCTCGTTGACTCTCTTATGTGAGATTTACTTTGGTGGATGATTGAAGTGATGGAGGCCCAGGTGGAAGGGAATTTTTTTCTTAGTTCTGAACCATGCTGACATGAAATTTTGTAATTCATTCACTTCTGTTGATTACATTTTAATAGAAATACTATTTCCTCCGCCAATTAATATCTTGAAAATATTTGAATTTTTATTCCATGGGAATATTTGTTATGAATGTTGATGGATTATCCTATGGAATGTGCTAACATTATATATTATAACCATATGCTTGTGTTTCTTGGTTTTTGAGGACAAGTTGCATGTGTATTACTTTGGGTTGAGTGCTCAATGGTGCACTTCATCCAATGCCTGGATGAGGTAGGCTCTTTATCTTGTCTTGTTAGCATATTTGTTTGTATAACATTCCTGATATTAGAGTTGATTTCAACAGTCATTTCCTTCTGTTGTGGTTTACCCCTATCCATAGAGATATTTTCCTCGTAACATAATTTGCGACCATATCAGGGATAGAATATTATTTTCGGGGTTTGGAGTGTTTTTATCCTTTGATTTCTCTCATTTATATTGAGTTTCTTGTTGTATGACTACTTGACAACCTTTGTTCATTCTGAGTCTGAGTTTCTTAGCCTTATCCTTAGCCTCGATATGTTTTAACACATATACACAGGTTTTTACTTGACAGTCACGTACATACGCGTGGTGTCCTTCTACAAGAGGTGTATATAAGTGTTTTTATCCTTTGATTTCTCTCGTTTATATTGAGTTTCTTGTCATATGATTACTTGACAACCTATGTTCATTCTGAGTTTGAGTTTCTTAGCCTTATCCTTAGCCTGGATATGTTTTAACACATATACATAGGTTTTTACCTGACGGTTGCATACATATGTGTGGTGTCCTTCTGCAAGAGGCATATATAAGTGCTTTTCTCCTGAAGAGTCACATACATCACCCTTTGTTGCTTGGTTACTGGGTAAGTTTTGATGGTTTTTGAGTCTTCTTGGGTCTATTTTGTGACTGTTAAGTGTCTATAGAATGATAGGAAAACTTTCTTTGGTTGAAATTTTAGGTGGTGCCTTTCTCCTCATCCTTTTCATTTGATAGTCCTTGCATCTTGGGATGGGTGTTTGCTTCTTGATATCCTACTTGGTTTGTCTCTGTTCACATACAATAGAATTTTTATATCAAGTTGTTGTTTAGTCCTTACATTTTCATTATTTTATATTGAAAATACAAAAATATTAGGCATTTTGCAATGTTGGCATTTGATAGTTTGGGTGCTTATCATTGATATTAGTACATGTAAAGAAAGGTTTCATCTCATTTGGAATTGCATAACTAAATTGAAAATTGAATTTTGAAAAGCATATCATTTATTGGGAATTGAAGGTAGGACTTTGCATTTTATTCATATTCATTTATTTTACTTGCTAAGTCATAACATCATTAGTTTCATGACCACACCATTTTTTAGTAAGCAAGGCCACTAAAAGTAACTTCAATAATTTAAAATTGATTAGAAATGATTTTATTTTCTAGGGTGCACAAACTAGCTTAGGATTTAGAGCCTTGGAATAGGATTTTATGAGTAAACTTCTACAAGGCTATTAAATCAACATATGTGTTTGACTAAGGGAGTGGAGAAATCCATTGTATAATTGGTGACATCAAGAGGCTCCTCTTACATTGGAGTTAAACACGAGGTCCTGTGAGGTTGGTTGAGGGGATATTCCCTCCAATACCTTCTTAGCGTCAGATATATTTATGGGGATCTATTCATATATGGGGATCTTGCTACTACCTTTACCTTTGTGAGAGGTGGTCCTTTCAAGGTTTCAGGCTTTGTTACCTTGCCCATACGGTGGACCTGACTTACGACCATTCGCCCGCCCATTGGTTATATTGTGGTTTCTTTAGTTGCTTGACATAGGTACCACATAGGTTACTTGTAGGGGTTATTCTGTAGGTACCCTAGGTCAAATAAGGTTCGGACAAAACACAACCTTTATGGAGGTTTACCTCTTAGAGGGGATCTGACCTGTTAGCACTCAAAATGTTCCCTTAAAATTTTGAAATGCCTTCATCAATTTTTTCTTGACTCGCCAAATTCCTAATGTCTTCTACCTATTGTCATAACTTCCAGAGTTTTTATTGATTCTTTATGAGTTTCCATTCATCACCTTTTTCCCAGAAATCCTATGATCTTTGTGTTAAGAACCAAACATCAATATAGCATAGAAAAACCTCAGGAAAAGTACTCAACGCCTTGAAAAAGAGATGATTTCAGATAATAAGTCTCTTCAAGGGGGAAACCTCCTTTTACCCCACTTAAATGTTCAAGTACAAGATGATTCAAAATGAAAATGTCTCCTTGGTATATATAGGAGACTAGGAGGTATAATTACAACTAATAGCCTAAAGCCGACATAAATAAAATAACATTACTAATCTAATATGCCCCAATTAAGGGTTAATGAGCCAATATTGGGGCTTAACATGCCCCTCCCCTTGAGACAAGCGTTGTTCGCAACGCTTGAGTAACTCTGGATGCTTTTGTATAAAAGACTCATCTTCCCAAGTGGAATCTTCAGCCGGTAGTTTCCTCCATTTAATGAGATACTCTGAAATGGATCTATTTCTAAGTTGGTGAATTCTTGTGTCAGTGATGGCTTCAGGCTCCAATATGATTTTTCCTTCCTCGTCAAGTTCTAGCAATATAGTTTGAACTAGGATCTTGTCTCCTATAACCTTCTTTAAGCATGAAACATGGAAAACTAGGTGTACTCGTGAAGATGCAGGTAGCTCCAATTTGTATGCCATAGTACCAATCTTTTGCAATACCTTATAAGGGCCATAGTAATTTGGTGATAATTTATTATCCTTCTTGGCTTGCTTAAGGGACATCTATTTGTATGATTTTAGTCTTAAAAATACCCAATCCCCTACTTCAAAACTTCTTTCACTACGATGTTGATCTGCTTGTTGTCTCATGCAATTTTGTGCCATGGTCAGGTTGTCCTTTAAGATTTGGAGAACTTGTTGTTGATTCTCGATGTGATCTTCCACTGATTGAACCTTAGATTTTTCTTTTATAAAAGAAGTGATGGAAGGAGGGTGGTATCCATAAAGT
>ML790454.1:48997-66563 GCA_009831015.1 Picea engelmannii | reverse complement strand
ATTCTTGATTCACCTTCCTTGTGTCCTCATCATGAATTTCATGGGATGCATTTTCACTTTCAGGTGTCTTCTCTGTTACAAAATTATTCAATACTTCCATGATCTCCCCTTTTAAACTACTTATCTTAGTATCCAACTTAGCTTCCATTGAATCTATCTTAGCATCCAACTTAGCTTCTATTGAATCCATCAACTTAGCTTCCATTGAACCCATATTCTTTTGTAGTTCATTTATGTCCCTATGCATTTCTTCACCTTCATCAAGAGTCCAATTAGGATTTTCTGGAGGCTTATTTGGTGTAGAAGGCCCCTTTTTCAGTGGCATGTTGGCCAAGTATCACTTTTGAATCTTGATTTTGAGGCGGTTCTGCTAGACAATATTTATTCTATTCTATCTCCCAAGTTTTGGCCCTTCTAGGTATGAAAATTTCTTTTAGGTAGTTCTCTGATATTTCTTCTCTGCAATGCCACAGGTCTGATCAAAATTGAATGTGCCAAGTGGAATTTATGGTAACTTCCTCACAACTTGTCGATTTTTGGCCTTTCTAGGAGATCTCTCTTGTATAGCATGCCTCGCACAAACTAATTGATATAAAATTATGAAACTCACATCCAAAATTATGCAGATTGTTCACGATCCAATGAAACTAGTCCCACTCAATTTGGATACACTAGCAATAAGTTATGATTGTTTTACCTGGAACACCTTCTTGAGACTAGTCAATAGGACTAGTCAGATACCCTATCTTACACAAGGTCTATATACAAATTTAAGATGACCCAGAAGCTGTAATTTTTACCAAATATACCTTACTAATTTCTGTAAATGTCCTCCATATTTTAGGGTCTGAAACATTACAAAAAAAAATTTATAGTGAAAATTCTGCAATGACTCATTTCAGGATGATTCCAGAACCCTATCTTGTACAGGCTGTATCTCCAAAAGTATAAGGCCTCAAGAGCTTCATTTTGAACCCAACGTACCTTGATCCTTCTACTAAATATCCTCCAAGCCGTTCCTTCTGAAACATTGTATAAAAAAAGGTATAGTGAAAATTCCACGGTGTCTCAGATGCAGTAGAGAAACCCCAAGACCTTGAGCTCTGATACCATATGTTAAGAACCAAACATCAATATAGCATAGAAAAACCTCAGGAAAAGTGCTCAATGCCTTGAAAAGAGATAATTTCATATAATAAGCCTCTTCGAGGGGGCAACCTCCTTTTAGCCCACTTAAATGTTCAAGTACAAGATGATTCAAAATGAAAATGTCTCCTTGGTATATATAGGAGACTAGGAGGTATAATTACAACTAATGGCCTAAATCCGGCATAAATAAAATAACATTACTAATCTAATATGCCCCAATTAAGGGTTAATGAGATAATATTAGGGCTTAACACTTTGACCTATGACCTGCTTGTAAAAAAAAAGCTATAACTGTCATTTCTTCTAGATTTTGACTTTTTATTGTTTCCTATATTTTCAAATAAAAATATAAGTTTTTATTTGTTAATTTAGCCTTTTTTAACCAAAATAGGGTGATGTTTTCTCAACTGATTAACCATTTATCTTAAGTGAAACCTATTGACCAATCTAGTGCATATACCAAATCCACACAATTCATTTCAACAACACAAAGCCCAACGCTAAGCACCAAGCCCGATACCTATCCATATATCTCATCGAATACACTTAGGAGTATTGGCACATATAAGCATGACAATGTCTAATTCCCTGATGCATGTGGGATTGTCCCATGATTCATTCTTTAAAATAAAATACAGGCTTCCACGTGCATTGTGCAAGTGTCAAAAGAAAACTTGATATGTTCCACCTATTTAATAAAGGACTATTGATCTCCAGAGAAACATTCTTCTTGAATTACATTGAAGAAAATGATGAGGTCTTGATTGTTGGATTCGGGTGAAAGGGGCACGTTGTGGGAGGTATTCCTGGATTCAGGTTTAAAGTTGTTAAGGTGTCTGGTGTATATTTGTTATCTCTCTTCAAGGAGAAGCCATAATCATAATCTATCCACATGGTTACCTATCATTCAATGCATATAGTTTGTGATGATTTGGATTTGAGAAGTAGAGAGTTTTGTGAGCATGAAACTATGTGTTCTGGAAATAGAAAGAAACCAGAGTGTGTTTGAGGGAGAATCACTTGTTCTGTCTTCAAGAAAATCATGAGTTCAGATTCGATTTTTTATTAAACACTAAATGTCAAATGCATAAAAGTTTTAAATACCCAAAACATTGCCTTGTTTTTTCCTTTCAACTTGCAGGTCTCCAAGGACCGCACAGGTAAATTATATGTAGGTTTAGTTGTGAATTCAAAATGATAAAATCAACAACACTCAGAGCTGAGAAATGCACACGGTGTCATGACAGGGAAAGAACCAGAGCTAACTTTGTAGATGATGGATTGTAGTGTACATATTTCACCAAATAACTTGATGTGCAGTTGCTTTACCTATAATCTTTCAATGAAGACCTTCTTTGGGATCATTTCTATCAAGTTTTTCTTGGCGATATGAGAGGGTGAATTTGACATAGATGGAAAAAACTTTATGACTAGTTATCGCCTAAACTTTGATCGTGATAACTTGAAGTTGGATTGGTCTCTATCTGATTGTTATCAACTAGATAAAAATGAAGGTTCTTCGGTCCCTTCACATTCACCACAGAAAATGTTAGGGACCTAACCCCTCACATAGGTAGAATAATATATTCCGATGTAATAAAGGTCAATATTAACAAGTCCTAGCAATAAGGAAGAATAAGTTGAATGTAAGAAGGCCTAATAGAAGCTTCCACTTCTAGAAGGATCTTCCTCTATATGGTTCTTTTGATAGACATATTTAGTATAAATAGGAGTTGAAGGTATGAGAACTGATGTCTTGGATATTATTGTAATAGAGCTCTACTCGATTGGACGTTTCCCCCTCAAAGAGGTAAGTGAGCATTGCTCTCAGTAATCGAAGTGCTCTTTATGGTGCTATTTTGTTATCATTTCAGTATTATTGTGGTTTTGTTTTGGTTATATTGTTGTTCATCTACAATTTATATCATTTTATTTATGTTCTCAATACTTTTTATATCTGGAATATTACAAGTGGTATCAGAGCACTTTCCTTGGCAGAAAATTGTGGGTAAATTTGTTTTAGGGTAGAGACATATTCTAACATCTTTAAGATACATAGATATGTCTTTACACGCATAAACTCGTAATTGAGGGATTCATACATGCAAGAAATACAAGTGGAACTTATGCACACATCTGTTGGCCACCCTTGTAACCCATGTTGGTATCCCTTCGAGTGGTAGTGCATCAGAAAAAACCTGTATACGGATCATCCTAGATTTCCTAAAACCCTCTTTATATAAACCAATCAGTCGCCTGACTGCTATAGTGTCATCGAGAAAAACACTCAGGAAGATACTCTCTAGTACCTGGGTAGTCGGGTAGTATGACTAAGGGCATAGTCTAGCCTCCTTAGTTGGTGCCTTGAGATATTGGGTTGAGTACTACTGTTGGACCCCGCATGTATATTAGAGAGATATAGCTCAGGGAAAACCCTTGGCTGTAGAACCCTTGAATACCTAACCCTTGGGGACGGAAACAAAAAATAAAGCAAACAGGATCTATTGTCGTGCAACTATGTTCAAGTTTCCAAATTACTACACATTTCTTTTGGGCTAAGCATTTGGGAATTTCATCACTACAGTATTCTTCAGACCGGATTCTGGAAATTTTTTCACCATTATTTGAGACCTATTCCATTGTATTTATCTCTTCTCCCTTATCGCATTCATACCTATCATTTTTCAGCAAAAGTTTTGACCCCACCCACCCCTCTTCGGTTCCCTCATCAACATGACCCATACCCATAGCCAAGACTTGGAATCTCCCTTCAATACCTTGCAATATAATTTCATAGAGCCCCAACAAGAAGTGAGATAGATCAATGCCAATGATTACACCATCAATAAAACCGTGCATTCCTCCATCATTGCCTCAATCGTAATACTCAAAGAATACCTCAAACAAGACATGACTACCTCGCTTAAATCTGTCACTTCAATGATCTGCACCAATCTGCATATTCTTGTAGATCCCCCTTTATCTGAACCACCTTTGCATACCAAGGCTGAAACTTCCACTCATTCCCATAAATTTCAGCCCCATCACTTTCAGCATGACCTACGCCTTCCATGGGTGGATGTGACCAAATTTGATGGCCCAGATCCCACTTGTTGGGTAACTCAAATGGAACATTATTTATCTTTGTATGACATTACATATGACTCGGAAAAACTCTAGTATGGTGTTATCCATATATATCAAGAATGTTCACAATGGTGGCAATGGAGAAAAACTACCTGTCAAGGGTATGTTGCTTGGACACACTTTGTGGTAGAGATTTATGAACGCTTTCACACTAACACCAACCATTTAGGTTGTTTAACAAAGTTGAAACAATATGTCACAGTGGAATATTTTATAGCTTCTTTTGAGTGACTGGATTTTCATACAGAGGGCATGTCCAATGCTTTTTTTTTAGAATGTTTTATCAGTGGCCTCAAGGATGTGATTTGTGCCCATGTCCTCATGGCTCAGCCTCAGAGTTGGGTGGAGGCTACTAAAATAGATAAGGAAGCACAATAGGTTGTCTCTTCTCAAAACCTAAAACCCTCCTTTATTCCTCACACTAAACCAGTGAATCCCACACCTCCTTCTACTCCACTAAAGATTCAAAAATTGACTAGGGCTGAAATGGATGAACGTCAACTCAAAGGCCTTTGTTATAATTGTGATGACAAATATTTTCCAGGACACAAGTGTAAGGAACAAAAGATTTTTATTTCCATCTCAGAGGATGTTTTGGAAGAGGATGTTGAATCTCCCCTTGTGTCTAAGCCACTTTAACCCACCAACATTACCCCTCCCTTAGACCCTCCCGAAGTAGAATGGGTCATCTCCCTAAATTCTCTCATGGGATTCTCTACTCCCCAAACCCTCAAACTAATTGTCCACATCAAGCATAGGAAGGTCATCATTATTTTTTATAGTGGAACCCATAATTGTATTCATCATCACATTTCCCAAGAAACTAATTTCTATATCCATGCAGTCAATAATTTCCAAATCATGATTGCCAATGGCGGCTCCATGAAATGTGGAGGGCATTGTGAAAATGTGTGTCTCCAAATTGGTCACTACCATATAAAATATCATATGTTTGTTATCGACATGGGTGGTTGTGACATTGTGTTGGGTGTAGACTAGCTAAGGACTTTAGATCCCATTCTCATGGATTTTAAGGAATTAACCATGCAATTCGAACAGGAGGGCCAACAATATAAGTTCCAAGGCATCAATGTCCGTTCCCATGAGATCATTAGTTCCCATCGCATGGAAAAGCTGCTAAAAAAAGGTCATTCAGGCATTATTTCCCAACTCCATGCTATACAAGCAACTGAGACACCCTCTGTGTCATAGGGCCTCCAATCCATCCTCTCTAAACATTAAGTGTTTTTTTCCACTTCCCAGGGACTCCCTCCTTCCTGTGGTGTGTTGTATCCTTTTTCGTCACCTAAGTGAGAAAAACAAGGACACTTACAAGTCCAGTTGGGTTAGATATACAAGACAACAGTGAATGCAAGAGTTAGAAACATCAATCATAAGAAATAAACAAAGAACAAAGATAATAACAATAAAAGAAACTAAACTAGAGTGAATAAGAGAAATAGAACAAAAAAATAAACAACATTCATGCCACCAATGGATAAGTTGTATTAGTGGGAAAAGACCAAATAGAAAGGGAGACTTATGGGTCCCCTCTTCCTCCAAGGGAGGACTCTTGAACCCCCAATGATTGAGCTCTTCTTACAAGTAGAAAACTAGAAGGAAATGGTGAAGAAATCCAAAGCTCATTCACTCAAGAGGTGATGTGAATGGCTAAATGAAATGGTGCTTGTATTCTCTAGTGAGGAAAGAGGTTCCTTGAAGAGAATATAGGTATCATAAAAATACAAATGAATTCTTGGAAATATAGTGCACCCATGGCCTCTTTTTATAGCAAATCTTTGAGGCATTATTCAACCAGTCTTTAGTGTGAACAAGAGGATCTTTAGGGAAACCTTAGGTCTTTGACCAGTCCCCACTAGGATTCAACTTGGATTTGGGTGTCAAATCCACTTGGGAGATGAACTAGAAGTGGGTGGAAGGCCTACCAAAATCATAAATGAACTGTTCTAAGGTATTCATGGATTTTTGTGTCCACAGTCGTGCATTGGGCGCATCTACGTTTTTCCATTGCTTTTCGACTGTCACACATGCAAGCGCTTCCTTTGTATCCTTAGAGCATGCTGATTTTATAACCAGTTGTATAGTTTTGTGCCTTTGGGAAATGTATTTTTGAAGCCGTGGGTGAACTAATAGGTTTTTGGAGATGCTAGATTCCTGTAACCATTTGTGGATGGAATTTCAGTGATAATAGATGCACCCTGATGTGTGAGGTTAGGAGCATACATATAGCCGAAATACATCAATGTTTCTTCTACTGAGATTACCCTTGTAAGAAGGAGTGTTGAGAGAAATTGCAAGAGAGACCCATTGGAGGGAGAGGGGAACCTGTGGGACCCAAACCTTTTTCCATGTGTGGAGAAAATAAAACTGTGTACAAACGAGGCAGGCATGCCCAATGCTCATGTCATGTAACTCAAAATGTGTTAGAGAGTAACTGAATTTGTATGTTGACATAGATAACTGTAGTGCCCTCTGGGGTAGTTTGATAATGGAAGTGGACAATTCTGATGATGAACAAACTATGAAAAGAGGTGATGACACCTATAAGAAGTGTCGATGATACACAGGAATTGATAGTCTATCAAATTTCAAAGGTCTTCAGCAAATATAAAACAACTGCAAATAGTTACAAAGTAAGACCCATCATAGCATGATATGGTGTTGAAGTTGAATATTATGGGGGTCAACAATAGCAGAGAGTAATGAAGGTTCTCACTGTGTCATCCGAGACTCCTCATTGTAAAGGTAATGAGAGTCAAGATACTGTCGCCTGTTTGGAAACTATGTTGATATCAATAGAAAGGGAGACGTGACTCCAAGAAGAAAAGGGCTTCATTAAATCCACTAGATGAGATCAGGAACTGATGAGGTACATGGGAAGTGATACTCAAGACTACCCTTGGTTAGGGATATATGTTAAGTATGAGTGGTAGCAACCGTGAAACAGAATCTAGTGTTGGGGGGATGACTAGACGTGGGTTAAGTTGTGACAGAGGCGGGACAAAGTGGACAAAGTTAGAGATCAGGGGTACATGAACTATGGGATACTCGGGTTTTTTGGACGATGTCAACAGGAGTAGAAGATAATGAATGCCCCAACCAAGGGTCACATGGGTTTCTTTGCTAGAAAAAGAAGGTCACTAAGGGTGGTGACAAAAAGCTATGTAAATGATGGAAACAAAGGCTTTTTACAATTACCAAATGAATAAAGAATAAGTTGCAATAAGTGTATAGATAAATAAATGGGTTCCCCAGTGTAAGATGGATTGGTCGGTGAGGTCTCAAGTAGCTGTGGAAAATAGGTGGAGGGTGGGGCACCCCATAGGTGGGTTTTTGTATTAGGTAAATGAGTTGAGGACAATATGCAGATGGGAAAATTGATGGTGGATGATATGGAGAGTTAATGATACTGCGGAGGTGTAGTGAAATGTGAATTGTAATGAGGTTACCCAGGAGTCCATTGTGGGGAAGCTAGCAAAATGAGGAGAAGGAGCATGCAGCTAATTCTCGGGAATGAAAAGACTATTAGGAATACCAACCCTATGGGGTGAAAACAACATGAGTTTCAAAGTGCTATAGGGGATTACGATGGGGAAAAATAATGTGGGAGAGAGTGCTATTGATTAACAGTACTGAAATGCAACAGAGGTGTGAGTACTGTAGAGCTAGATGGGGGCAACCTAGAGGCAAATATCAGAGGGTGTGACTGGGAGATGCAATTGAGATTCATAGGGAATGATTACATGCCAGTATCGATCATATACCCAAAAGGGCCATGCTGGTAGGTGATGACCAAGTATCTCCACATATTAAAACCAAATACCCGACATGAAAAATATCTGAAGTTAAAGAACATATAATAGTTATTTGATAATTTTGAACATGAGCATGCGTACCTGGGCATGATGTGAGAAAAATGCTCCTTGGGGGCCGAGGATGGATGGTGGCCCAGGGAAGGTGACTGTGTAGGCCATGGGATCCTGATCTCGTGGATGAAGACATATCAAGAAACAGATGCTCGGAGATCCCAGAATTGATCGTGGAATTTCGGAAAAGGGACTATATATAGTTGTAGGGCACACAATGCCACCTCATTTGTACCTACTTCTATAGTGAGTGGATGAGAGGTTTCAGAGGAGATTTGGAGATTCTGAGAGATCGAGCCAGCTGATGTAGGATCAATGATTGCCATATTAGTGGTCATATCCTCCTACATAGTAATTAGGATTTATTTTCTGGGCAGGGCTTGTATGGATGGTCATACAGGGGGTTTTTGTGAGGGTGGGCCCCCAGTGTGCAAGTGGTCGAACAATTCACACGCATGAGGGCACGACTATAATTGGTATAGTGGCACACGAGGGTGCCCAAATGGGGAAAATAGGCATGCATTGATGAGATGTAAAAGAGATGTTCATCGGGGAAGTCTGTATTGATGGAAGAATTAGTAGTATTGGAAGGAAATTTTGTAATGAGTTCGGCAAGGATGAGGGATTTCTTGCTCTTGGGTGTTGAAAACTTGAGGTCGTACATTTGAAGGATGATGATCCATCATGAAAATTAGCCATTGATTTTTTTGCGACTGAGTAAGTATTGCATGGGGTTGGAATCTACTATGACCTTGGTAGTTTGAAGCAGGATGTAATGGCACAGTTTATGGACTGTGAGGAAAACTGCAAGGGTGAGGTTATCTTCGTCGTTGTATTTCAAGGGTGGTCCTAAAAGGTTTTTACTAATGTAGTAAATTACATGCCCACAGTCATCATCCCCTAATTGGATGAGAACTCCTTCTAATGAGACTCTTGGCAGAGGGGAAAACCCAGGGTTCAATGCTACAACGCACCAACAAAACCCTAACTACTGTCCCTTTTAGCAACACCTGTGAAGAAGTTGAGGTCTCACCCGAGGTAGAGGCAGGGATGGTTGCAGGACTCAACTGGCTGCAACCTTATTGGGGACACATATATGTAATTGTACTACTTAATACAACAATTATCACCTTCGTCTCCTTAACATGCAATCATTATCTACTTCGCTGATAAAAAAGAGCCTCGTAGTATCCACAATAATCTACTGTATACAAGTACTTAGCATACATAAATAGGTCATATGTAACTAATCAAGCACTAAGAATATTCATGTACATTAGATCTAACATTCTATACATCATTAGCACTAAGCATAAGAAGATATATCTAATCATCTCAAAGCACTAAGAAAAGAAGACATAAACACATTCAGGCAAGCACCAAGCAAGATAACATAGTGTTTACATGGTTCACCCCTCTCCTGGAGCTACATCCACAAACTCTTCTTCTTTATTTCCATTAGTTAATTTTTTACAGCACAGAGCCCCAAACCCTTACTCTGTACATGACAAAATATATGCGCAGCTCACTAGATCCTTCTTCCTTGCATTACAACACTAAGCCTTTCACAATCTGTCACAATTACTTGCACTCAGCTCTGCAAGTCTCTTACAATCATGCATAAAGCATCAAAAAAACTACTTGCACCTAGCATGCATTCACATCACTTAGATATATCACTTAGCGTTTTATTCGTCTCCTCCTTTTCCTCCTATCCTAGGCATCTATTTATATATACAAAATAGGTCTAAACATGGTAAACCCATGGGCCGACATCCCTTTCCTGTTACATATTCCCAAAAACCCAAAAAGAGGCCCAAAAGGGGGCTGAGATCCTGTGATCTCCGCTTCATCTTGCGCTCCTCCTTTGACAGGCTGTCGAAGTCCCAAAATAGGTCAACATGACCAAGAAACTCCCAAAACTTGTTCAAGGGCCAACAGGCCCCCAACACTCACTTGTAACTCATTCCGAGTCACTTTGGTTGGAGCAGTTCTTCCTTGAACGCCTCGATCTTGGCCCAAGCTGCTTCAAATTTCTTATTTGTTTTGGTTTCTTGCTCGATGAACTCCTGGATCACTACGTCATTCACCGATCCTTCCAGGCATTGTTCTACTATGAGGATGACCTTGTCTAGCTTAGCTCCTTGGCTCGCGACCTCTATAAACAACAGACATGCCTTGTCTTGCCTAGGTTGAAGTTGTTGAGTGACTTCCATCACTTTTCTTTCAAGCATATGAATCTGCTGCTGAGTTGTTCATTGTTCATGAGATCTCTTCATTCTATCTACTGCTAACAGGGCCTTCAGTTGTGCCTGTAGCATATCCAACTGTTGTTTTTCTTCCTGGAGTTGTGACTCTAGCACCTGTAGTTTTGGATTCTCTGTAAGGTTTTCATATGTTTGGGAGCTCTGGTTACTTAGCTGCTTGAAATCCAAGGAAAGAGATTTTAATGTCCTAACTGTGCTTCGAGCAGTTTCTTCTCACTGGTCTCTTATCTCCTTAGGGGTTTCAGGTACAACATGGATCTCTAGTTCTGCAATGCATTGTTGTAGCTTCTAGATTACCTCTTCCAGTTGTACCACCTACTATGGAACTTGTTCCTCGGTCTGTACTTTGATAGTTGTCATAGATCGAAGTGCTCTGTTGAACCTTTCCTTAACTTAAAGTTTCTCATTGAGAAACTGTTCCTTTCTTTGTTGTATCTTTTCTCTCTCTTCATCCCATTTCACTTGTAGAGTGAGCTTTTCCTTTTCTGTAGCACTTCCTTGGTCCTCAAGGTATTTCTATACTTTCTATAAAGCCTGGGTGGCTTGTGTTGTTTCTTCCTGAGCTCGTTGAAGGTGAGCTTCAACTGTATCAACGATCCAGTGTAATTGAGCAGGCTCATCACCTAATTCTAGTGTTCTAACTGTTAGGGGTGTAGTGGATACTGCGCAGCTGGACTGTAGTACCTGCTGCACTTCTTGAAGGTTGGCCTTGATGTGACTGAACACCTCCTCCTGCTTGGCTTCTTGCTTCTTATCTATCTCCAGTGAAGCATCGTTCAGTGTAGCGATGATGAAGTCAAAGTCATCTGAGGTTAGGGTGGTCTCAAACTTGGTTCTAGATTCTTTCATTTTCTTCCTTGAAGAAGGTTTTGGAGGGGAATCCTTCCTTTTCTTCGAGGGATCCTCCTCGTCTCTTAGCGATGTAACCTCACCTTTCTTATATTCTATTTCTATTCCATCACCTCCTTGGTCAAATAAGATAGATGCAGTCTTTACAGACACACCATTTAAATCATTGACCTCTTCGGTCTTCTTTATCTTGCTAGGTCCTGTTGTATCTAACGCAGTTTCGAGGCTGTCAACATCAGACATCTCTATGGGGTCTGCTGGAACAAGGAGGTTCATTGACCATTCCTTGGTAATCTCCTCCAAGTCATCCTCCATTAACTTGTAGTATGACTGTAGCTATTGGTGATGCTCATCAGCGTGCATTGTGATGTAGATGAAGTGGCGGTCTGTGCTGAATTTCATCAAAGGGCCTAAATTTGTGAACTGTGTTCGGGTTATAATATGTGTGGAAGACAACATTTGATTTCCATTGCTTTTTCATGTCACTAGAATACCACAACGTACTGAACTTTGTGGCCAATGGTTCAAAGGGCTCGACATCCTAGAAGGTTGCACCTTCCGACATTTCCCATGTGATGAAAGCAATTAATATGAGAAACCAACAAAAATGGAACTCGTACCTTTGGTCCTGCACTTCCCTGCAGTCCAGTTCTAGCTAGTTCATCAAGTATTTGGCCCAATTCATATGTAGGCCCTCCGCACACTTCCCTGCGAGGTTGACTACAAATATGGTTACTTGGGTTGGTCGATTCTTGCGAACTAGCTTTCCTGCGATCAACTGACATGCAAGGCACACTACGTTGCTCTAGATAGAGGGTACCTTGTAGCCTCGCGTTCCCTTCTCTACATCTCCATAGGTATTATTTATTCTCTGGGCGAGAGCACGATCTACGGTCTTTCCATGGTAGAAATCCAGTGGGTTCGGGCCTTGCATGCCAAGCCTTGTGATCCGATTGATCAATGTCGGATCCACTGTGATGCAGCAGTTCAACCACAAATATCTGCCATGATAGTAGGACAACAACAACTCTATGCACATGTTCACTTCTTGATGCCTCCTAAAGTGAGGAATCTTCATTACATTAAGTAGGGTTGACTGTACGAGGTTCTGGGTCCATGATTGAGCGATAATATTGGAGTTCTTTCCTTTAGTTCATGTCAGATATTTATGAGGGGTGAGCATACTATAAACATTCCTATCACTGAGGTTGAAGTCACTGAACTTCAATGCAGTGAGCTTATCCTAGTCAGCATGAACTATGTGCACTTCTTTTAGAAGGTACGCAGTGATCAAAGCATACTCAAATTCGCTAGGTACACTGTCACGATTGATGGCACCACTCAGAGGTGGTATATAAGTAGGAAGAATGCTCGAAATCAACTTAGCATTCATGATGTCATCTCTGTTCTTAGTCCACTTCTCATCAGCTGGCTATGATAGACCGGCTTGAGCAGTGGAAGGAGAGGCCTGCAGTCCTCTCATTGACGATGCTTGTACACCTGTAGACAACCCTTGCTCTGACATGACTCTCTCTGTCATCAAGTCAGTCAGAGCCTCTTCAACAACTTTCTTTGCAGCTCTCAATTCGTCCAACATACGCACTCGAGATAAACAATTCATGGGATCAGGGAACAACTCAGACACATTAAGGAGATAGAGAATAATAGCACAATGATCATTGTGTAAACTCGGCTTAGGCTATGGGCTTGAATTCACAATTTGGAAAAAGTGTTCTTGGTGCATGGCGCGACGAGCTAAATAGGTAATTTGACAACGATCGACTTGCAACGGGTATGAGCCTCCATTAACTTTTGTTTGATCCATTATGGTGTTTTCCAATGGTCGAATGAAGAACCTTTATTTTTTTTTTGTCTATTCAGAGTGGAAGTCGAATGGATATATCGGCCCCAACGACTATATTTCTTCGTCATGGCAAAGTGCCATGTGTCACTGTTTTGATATCTCGGCGAAGCTCCAATTTTGCAATTTTTCTTTCTGCGAGGTCTCTTCTAGAACCTCTTGTAACCTTTTAGTATTATCCCTTTTCTTTCTTAACTTTCTAGACTTATTTCCAGTGAGCTTTATCTCAGTAATGCTTTTCTCATTCTGATTATTTTCTTCTTTGGTCTTAGTTACTTCACGTTGTTGAAATTCTTTCCTAGGGTTCCTGGATAAAACTTCTTCTGTGTTCGGGCTAGGTAATTCAATATCTTGAGGATCCTCTAGTGTTCTCTTAGCTTCGACATCTAGGTTGCTAGTTTTAAATATCTGCGATATTCTCTTTTGTTCCTCAATCAAGTGCGAGGTCCTTCTGGTCATAAAGTCTTTTAACTCTTGCTTCTTCTGTTTCAAAACTTCTTCTTCTTCCTTTCGTCTGACTTGATCTCTATCAATCCAAGGTTTTCCTATTATCATGGTAAATAGGGCACTGTCTTCAACAAATTTAATAATCTCAAAGTCTCCTTCTATCAAATTTCCATTGACAGTAATAAGTATCCAAGCGAGCCTTCCACATAGGTTTACTATCTTTCCTCTGAATAAACTTAGTTCTCCTAGTGAAGGGATCATAGTAGGCCTTCCTATATCTTCCCAGGTTCTCTCTGGCATAATATTCATCTCTGTTTCCTCATCTAGAACACAGTCAATGTCGAAGTCCCCTATTCTTGCTTCGATGCATTCCTTCTCCTTGAATATCTCCGATAAGTTGACATGTGAGTGGTCGTTCAGGGTTTCTTTTATTTGTATCAATGTTTTCCCAGATTCTTTTTGGGGTTCTTCCTTTTCTGGATCTGCCTTAGGGTTCTCTTGATTCATATTATTTCCTTCAATATTAGCGATCATTCTATGGAAATCCAATACTTCATGGTCCATAGCCTTACAACAAAGACAACTAGGTCTTCCACCAGGGCATTCCTTAGCAAGATGTCTCGACCGTCTGCAACTATAATAGAGGGTTAATCCTCTCTTCCTTTTAAATGATCCCCAACTTCTTCCATACTGCACACTAGGATCGTATGAGCTAACCTAAAACAAATTCTTTCTAGGATCCTACATCCATTTATTAGTCCAAGCATCTTTTCTATGCATAGGTATAACATATCTTTCATTATTCTCATCATATCTATTCATATCAAATATTTTTTCATCTATCAGTGCCCTAGTTTTTAAGCTAGGACAAAATCTATCAAACATACATAGATTCATATTCTATAAATAAAAATTTCCACTTATCTTACTTTTACAGAGCACAAATATTTCAGATATAAGACTTTTTTAACTATTCTTACCTTTATCAGAGCACAAAGCTTGCAGATCTTACCTCTTTTAGTCAGAAGTTTCCACTTTTACCTTTCTTAGAGCAAAAAGATTTCAGATATTGCTTCTTTTCTTCAGATCCGACCTGCTTTCTTCAGATCAGGCTTCTTTCCTTCAGATATGGCCTTCTCTCTTTAGCACAGGTCTTTTTAGATCAAGTAGAATACTGTGCACTAGGGCACAAATCTATGCACATAGCTTTTAAAATTTCAGGATGAATCTTTGCACAAAGTTTCCTCTTTCTCAGTTCCCAGCAGTCACAATTTCAGGTCCCGATAATGAAACCATTTGTTGACACAAGGGAAAACCTAGGGTTCAATGCTACAACAACACACCAACAAAAACCCAACTACCGGCCCTTTCGGTAACACCTGCGAAGTAGGTGAGGTCTCACCCGAGGTAGAGGCAGGGGTGGTTGTAGGAATCAAGTGTCTATAGCCTTAATTGGGACATAGATATGTGATTGTACTACTTAATAAATCAATTAGAACCTTCAGCTCCTTAACATGAAATCATTATCTACTTCACTGATAAAACAGAGCCTCGTAGTATCCACACTAATATACCATATACAAGCACTTAGCATAAGTAAATAGGTCAAGTGTAACTGATCAAGAACTAAGCATATTCATGTACATTAGCTCTAACATTCTATACATCATTAGCACTAAGCATAAGTAGATATATCTAATCATCTCAAAGAACTAAGCAAAGAATACATAAACACATTTAGGCAAGCACCAAGCAAGATAACACAGTGTTTACATGGTTCACCCCTCTCCTGGGGCTACGTCCACCAACTCTTCTTATTTATTGCCTTCGGTCAATATATTACAGCACAGAGCCTCAAACCCTTACTCCACACAGGAAAAAAGATCTGCACAGCTCGCTAGATCCTTCTTCCTCGCATTACAACACTAAGCCTTTCACAATCAGTCACAACTACTTGCACTCAGCTCTGCAAGTCTCTTACAATCATCCAGAAAGCATCAAAAACCCTACTTGCACTTAGCATACATTCACATCTCTTAGATCTAGTACTTAGCATTTTATTCGTCTCCTCCTTTCCTTCCTATCCTAGGCATCTATTTATATATACAAAACAAGCCTAAACATGGGTAAACCCATGGTCCGACATCCCTTTCCCGTTACATATTCCCAAAAACTCCAAAAGAGGCCCAAAAGGGGTCGAGATCCCGTGATCTCTGCTTCGTCTTGCGCTCCTTCTTTGATAGGCTGTCGAAGTCCCAAAATAGGTCAATATGACCAAGAAACTCCCAAAACTTGGTCAAGGGACAACAAAGATGGTTGAGGCAGATAAGTAGAGGGTATAGTCACGGTCATAGTCAGGTGGGCTAATGAACGAAGCATTAGAGAGTGTCTCTTTAAGATCATCAAAAGTAGTTTGGGTATGTTAATCCCATTGGAATGGGATATCGTGTCATAAGAGGCAAAGAAAACCGTGTGCACAAGTGGCATAATTGGGGACAAAGCGGCGTAAAAGTTTATCTTTTCCTTGTAAGCTTTGCAACTGGCGTAAATTCCGAGGGCGGGGGGGATTTTTGTGATGGATTTGACCTTGAGGGGGTCCACTTTGATGTTGTGTTGGGAGATGATGAACCCAAGGAGGTGTCCAGCGATGACATAGAATACACACTTGAGAGGTTTCAAGAAGATATTGTACTGACGACACCTGTGAAAGACAATGCATAAGTCATAGAGATGTTGAGTGCATTTCTTGGATCGAGCGGTGAGATCATCCAAGTAGGCGAGGATGATTTGAGCCAAATCATGAAAAATGTATGTCATGGCGCATTGAAAAGTGGCACCATCATTCTTGAGGCCAAAAGGCATGACATGATATGAAAAAGTACCCCAATGGGTAGTGAATGTGGTTTTGTATTGATCGACTGGGTGAATCTAAATTTGGTTGTAGCCAGAGAAACCGTCCAAGAAGGACAAAGCCTCCTGTTAATCAAAATCATCGATAATTTGGTCAATAAAGGGCATTGGAAAATTGTCTTTGGGACATGCGTGATTGAGATCACGAAAGTCCATACATACACAGATAGTGCTTATTTTTTGTTAACAGGGATGGGGTTGGAGACCCATGATGTATATGTGATGGGGTATATGAACCCTACAATGCATAATTTACTAGTCTCATCTTTGATGGTTGCTGCTTTGGATGGGTGTAATTGATGTTTCTTTTATCGTACAGGGGTAATATCAAGCCATGTGGCTATTCGATGTTCAGAAATAGAGGGATCAAGGTCGGGCATCTCTGTGTATGACCAAGAAAAAATGTCCTGGTATTCCTGGAAGATAGTTTTGTAAGATATGAGCTCTTCAGGAGAGAATGCGGCTCCGATGGTGATTTCCTCTATGATTTAGGGTTTGATGGAAATATCGATTTTGACAGTGGGGGAAATGTTGGCCATGTTGCCTTCTTCAAAATCGTCGGGGGTAGGGATAGGTTTATTGAACCAATCTATATGCCCTGATGGGAGAAAATATTTGGTTTTGATTGTGTATATGGGGTTTTTCTTAGGAGGCGTAAAGGATTCCCGTGAAAGAAAGAGCGCTTTGTGATGGAGCAAATCCCATGGGAAATCTAGGGTAGTTAATTCCTCGAGGATGTCTTCGTCATAGTGGAACTGTCGAGAATATAGAGGAGCTAGGGGATTAACATTGGTGACTGTTACTGTGTGGTTATCTTCTAGTGAAGAGGTAGGGGGAATGATGCAAGGGGGTCATGAGGGTTTGCTCAACATAAACCAGGTATCGAGATACGGTGGGTTGAAAATGGTAGTCGGGCATAAAATTTTCATGGGGAAATGAATTGGAGAATTGGGGGGATTTGGGGGGAAATCCTCCTTGAGACTATATATGAACCATGGAGGAATGGAAAGTTTCTCAAGATTAGTAGAAAAGATATAAACCATATAAGG
>ML790453.1:239560-250201 GCA_009831015.1 Picea engelmannii | reverse complement strand
TTATAATACACTCATCACTTCACTTTATTATTTACCTTTTAAAATCTCTTAAACCACTTTGATTACTTTGACCTTTTGGGGCTTCTAGATGACATATGAGGGTCCTCCAGCTTCGTAAGGCCATAACTCTCAAACCGTGAGGATTTATGTGACGTTCTACATACCACCATAAATGGCATGACATGTACTATCCATATAGAATAGTATTATCTGAAAATATATCATAACTCATACTATTAACCATCAAACAAACGTGGGTCCATTACCCAAACCTGGGGTCTCCAACTTCTCATGGCCATAACTCTCTAACCGTGAGGAATTATGTGACGTTCCACATACCACTAGAAATGACATGACAATAACTATCCATCTAGGATATTTTCCCTGAAAATTTCACTTTCCTTCATCTCATTATTCCACAATTAAGCATGGGTTCTCTTACTGCACAAAGCGTCTTCCCGTGAGGGCTTTCACCATAAGGGGACCACTTTGGAGTTCATCCATATTTACTTATTATCAACCATGAAAATAAATAAATGAGTCATGTTACACATCAAATTTACTCACTTTGATAGTGTCTCAATTGTCGTCATTACAAAGGTTGCAAGTGTCACATTTTTCTCACAAAGTCGCAAGTATCACATGTTGCTCACAAGTGTCGTAAAGTGCCAAAGGAAGCATACTGCCATGATGCCTATGTCGTGCTTATAATGACATGAGAAATACACTTGAAACACCTCAAACATATGATTTGGAAGAGGAGAAATGAGTCAATAGGCTTGCAAAAATTTTTCCATCTGAAAGCACCTCAAAAACTGAGTTTTTGGAGAGGAGTGCTCCCCCTTACACTACCTCGGAGCGCCGACGCTCCCCCTTACACTGTCAGGGAGCGTTATAATGCTCCCCTGGCCCTTTTGAGAGAGCGTTATATATTTTGAGAGTGTTGGTGCCCCCTAAAGCTTACTAGGGAGCGCTACAATGCTCTGATGGCCCTTTTGAGGGAGCACTACCTATTCTGGGTGATTGTTAAGCTATTGAGATGAGTGGGGGAAGCATCTTTTCATTCTTGGAAGGTAGTTGAGCTCGAATCCTTGATCAAGCCATGATATTAGGGCAGGTCCTCAACTAAAGGAGGAAAATCCTCAACTTCTCCAAGGATATCTCAATTGGTTAAAGCCTCTCCAAGGCTATATAAGCAAGCTTTCTAATGGTGAAAGGAGATGGGAAATGGAGAATTACACCAAACTTATGATATCATAAGTGGTGAGGGGAAGAATTGAAGATATGAAACTTATGATCTTGGAGGAAACTCACAGTCAGCCAAAAAAGAGTGATCATTGAAGCTGATGTTATCCAGGTTGTGGAGCTTTCAGGCAAGGGTTAGACGAAGGGGACTTGACGAAGCTGTCGCATTGGCATCTACGATTGTAAGTACTGTTGTCGTTATTCTCATCAATATGAAATGCTTCGTCTGATTCTTTCTAGTTTGTGTCTAGTGTCACATGAACTTATCATTAGTTGATAGATATGTTTTCAAGCTAATATCAATAGAGTAGGAAGCGGTTGTATTTTGTCTTGTCCGCAGAACTCAACGAGGAGCAAAGGATTGGAGTGCAACTCGGAGTGTGCAGGGACAAACGTCGATAAAAAGGTACTTCTGTCATCCTTCCTTCTCATGTATTAGTTTAGATAGATTTGAAAGGAAGTCAGTGTCCATGTTAAGCATTTTCTATCTAGAGTTAAGGTCAAGCTCTAGAGGCGATCTACCTGTCCACAGGGAGATTTTCCTACAAAAGAAACTGGCGACTCCACTGGGGAGATAGCCTCAAATCGAAACCTCTTGTTTTGATTTTATCCTCATTGACCTTGTTCTATCCCTTGATTGTTTCAGACCTGGTTCACTCCTCTTTGATTAGTTTCATGAGCTAATTGGCTCCTTACCTTATCACACTCAGCATACTTGTCAAGTTTGAATCCCAATTTTTGGAATTTTTTGACATTTCTGGGGCTTTTAGACCCTGGCGCCCCTGTCTTAGTGTTAACAGAGTGCCAGTTCTCCCCCATACCTCTGCACAGAGCGCTAAAATGCTCCTTTCCTTTGGAAACAGAGCGCCAACCTCTTTTTAGCCCCAAAACCCTCTAGAACTGTCTTTTTCAGGGTTTGCCTCTATGTCTCTTTTGCTGAGTGATCTAGTGAGTCAATTTTTCTTCCCTTTCAGCCTTGACATCGGTCTTTTTGAATAAGAAGCATCTCATTAGTTGAATCTTGTAGCCTTCTTCACCATTTTCATTGAGTTTTTCCCTGTTGAGTGAAATTCGAAACCCATGCATTGTTCTTCTCTCTTCATCAGATGAGTAAAAACCCTGGTGAAGGTCATCAAAGGCCTACAGACCTCTTCATCCCAATTTTAGTCAAGGTTATTTTTCTTCAAATTTTGCTTTTGGGTGTGAAGTTTATTTTTTTCTTTGATTGTTTCTTTTCTTTCGATTTTCGTTTTGATTGCTACGAAAGGGTGTATTGTTTGTGTGACTTTTGCTTGTGCTAGTTTGGTTTTCATTCATATAAGAAAGATAATTAGCAAGATGAGCATTGTGTTGTATTGATCATCACTCATACAAAAACAATAAAAAAATCATCTGCATGATTGATTGTGCATATTAGAAGGTATCTTAAAAGTTTTTGTATTACATCAGGATTTGATTGAGAAAAGAATCGTTTGAGGGCATTCCTTATTTGTGTTGGATTAGTGAAAGAACTCTCTCTCTCCCTTAGCTAGATGTTCATCGAAAGGAAATGACTGCTTATCGTGTTTGATGCACTCTTTGGGTCTGATTCATAATTCCATTTGTTTCACTTCCATGCACCCCTTTGCATAAAGAACAACCATAAAAATCAATGCTAATTAAAAGTTATCTAGAAGTTTTTCTTTTCTAGGATCCTCCACCAACAGTAGACTAGGCTTAGTACTTTGGATTAGGGTTGTGAGCATAACTCTCCAAAGTTTCCAAAACAAACAGTAGCATCCTGAGTTAGGGAGAGTCAAATCCAATTATCGTATAAGTCTGCTTGGGATCCCCCTCTCACACAGGGGTTACGCACAAGGTCACATTCGGGTAAGCTATGGGGACTAACCCTCTGTGGTTTAACTGATTGTGGTGGTCAGATCGTATTATGGGGATCACTTTGAGGTAAATCCACAATTGCTACATGGAAGCCTTTTAGCTGGTTTTGGGCTTGATACCCTACCTGTACATTCAGATCAGACTGTCGACTGTTCCCCCCCAGGGGCTGACTGTGAATTGGTAACCTTAGTGGCCATAATCTTTAGGGTCTTACACAAGGTGACGGTGACGGGAAGTCTCACTGTACCTGGAGCAGACATTGGTCAAACTCACTCAGGCTCCTTGGAGGGTAAATCCACAATTACTGCATGGAAGCTTGCACCAAGGCATAAGTCTATTAAGCAGGTCACCATTGTAACTATTCCACCCTATCCCCTCCCCTTATGGACTTGATCACGCGACGTTGGATTTCATCACCAACTAGTACGGTCATCGAGAGAAGGTCCTGTTTGCTTGGTTGTGATTCTTAGATTCTATTAGCGTATGTTTTTTCTTTTACTTAGTGGACCTTAGGTCGAGTCAGTGTTAATGGCATCGAATCCTGGGAGTACCAATGGAGGAACCCCTTCTTCTAGGGAACCTTATACTTTTCCTTCATTTGGAAACTTTGATCCTCCATATGTTGCCACACTGAGTCTTCCAGGACTCACTATTGGATTACCAGTTTTGTTGTTCCCCACTCCGGTGATCCCAAATCCTCCCAATATTTCAGTTGCACCTAATACTTTGGATGTCAATACACCACCCGCACATCAACCTCATGTCAAATTTTTTCCTTCTTCGCCCATTAAGCCTCCTTCCACTTCTCCTTCTTCGCCTAGTGAAAGCTCTAAAGCAAGTAGCCAGGTTGATCAGAAGAAGAAAAAACGGAAAGAGAAAAAGAAGAAGAGCCCGAAAAGGACCAAGGCCCCAACAACATTAGATGTTGGCTCTAAGAAACCAGTTATTGTTAATAGTACTGGGAGTGTTGATGAGATCAACAATATTAAAAGAAACAATCCAAAACCCAAATTCCCTTGCATCCTTTGCAAGGGTGACCACTTTCTGAGGGATTTCCCCGGTCTTACCCAGGTCTTAGAAATGTGGTCCTCTACGTCATCGGCCTCTGTCAGTCATGTCGATGATACCCCGTCAACTAGTGATGTTTAGGTTGCTAAGAAGAAGAAAACTGGCAAATTCCCTTGCATGTTATGTAAAGGTAATCATTACTCTCACCTTTGTCCTCGCATGGATGAGGCTTCTTCTCTTTTGGAAAAACTTCAACTTCCAAAAGGTTATCGTAAGCTTTCCTCCGACCCATCATCGGTTGATGGACTGGTCAAACCGGTTCCATCCCTGGTTAGTCCAGTTGATCAGGTGGTCAATCTAGTTTCCTCCTCGATTGAACCACAAACCCAAGTAGCTGATCCAGTTCTGTCATCGATCAACCCCACTCTTCATCAAAAGAGTGACACCAAAGCGGTCGATCCGTTTCCACCCGTCAACCCCATTCTTCCCTTAGAGAATGAAACTCAAGTGGTCGATCCAGTTTCACCATCGGTCGATCCCATTCCTCCATTAAGTAATGTCAAAGTGATTGATCCAGTCCCTTCCTCAGTCAGTCCCACTCTTCCTCTGAAGAGTGCTAAAGTGGTCTATCCAAGTTCTCCATTGGTTGATCCGATCCAACCATCAGTCGATCCTACTCTCCTTCTAGAGAGTAAACCCGATACTGCCCATGTTTTTCTTGTTAATATAGACTCTACCATGCCTGGGGGCATTCCTCCTCCTCTTGTGGAACCCACTCCAAGTACTGAATCCATCCTTTTTGATTGGGGTGCGCTAACTGGACCTTGTCTTCCCTCCCACATTCCTTTCCAGATTACAGTACAGGTTCGTAGTCGGGACATTCCTCAAACGCTGATAGATGAAGGTGCGTTTGTTATTATTTTGTCTTCTGTTGCTTGGTACACTTTGGGTTGTCTGCAGCTTGCACCGGTTACACAGAATCTGTTAGATTTTAACAAAAGAACTGGTCAACCTTTAGGGATCCTTCCTCAGTTTCCTGTAACTTTGGGAGGGAAAATTGTCTTTATCGATGTCATGGTAGTCCGAGACCCCTTGGATTTCACTTTACTCCTTGGGTGGGATTATGTATATGCTATGAAAGCTCTTGTATCCACCCTTTTCTGTGTGATATCTTTCCCTCACGATGGAAGAATTATGACTATTGATCAACTTTCATTCATCGGCCCCGACTGGGTTACCTCCCTAAGTGGTTGCTATATGCAGACAATATCGCCCCCACCGCATGTCAATTATGTGGCGTTGTCTCCCATGACCTCAACTTTCAATGATTTGGATCCAGTAGTTGACATGGTGATCTCTTCGATAGGGTTATTGGAGCCTGATCTCCTTATCCCTGTCACGACCTTCTACATGTGTTCCTTCCAGAGTAATCATCTTCCATCTGACGAAGATCTCTTGGAAGCCATGACCGAGTTTTGTCCCTTGACATGGTACTCTTCTAGAGAATTATCCTCTTGGAAGCCATGATCAAGAAGAGGTCATGAGCATAGTTACCTTTCTTTGTGGAAAGCTCGTTAAAAAATGAAACAGAGGCCACTAGCTTTCATGCTGGGGGCATAACGACCATAGTTTCTCTTCTCTGTGGCAAGCTCGTTAAAAAATGAAACAGAGGCCACTAGCTTTCATGCTTGGGGCATCACGAGCATAGTTTCTCTTCTCTGTGGCAAGCTCGTTAAAAAATGAAACATAGGTCATGAGCATTGTTTCTCTTCTCTGTGGAAAGCTCATTAAAAAATGAAACAGAGGCTTTGACCATAGTTTTCTTCTCTGTAGCAAGCTCGTTAAAAAATGAAACAACAATCTGGGGATCGAACCTGGAACCTTGAGCATAGTTCTTTGTCCTGTGTCAAGTTCGTTAAAAAATGAAACAATCACCTACCCCTTCAAGTTGAGTCTTTCGCCAGATCTCGTAGATGTCGAGTCAAGTCTTTCGTTAGATCTCACTCTTGAACCTTCATTTCATCCACTTGTATCTTTTTTCTCCATCTCGCACAAAAATTGGTGACAACCTCAAAGTCGGTGAATGAATTGAAGCTTGGGGGGCATGTCTCCAGCCTTTGATGATCATTCTATAGTCAAGCCACCAGCTTTCAAGATGGGGGCATACCGAGCTTAGTCTTTGTTCTTTCTCGTGCTCGTAAATATATGAGAATGTAACCGGGTAAACTTTTATCTCTTTTTTGGACCCGTACGGATACAAATACACGAAAAAGGAACCCCCCTGGAGTCTTCTTTAAACCCTTTTCAGACTCTCTAAATATGAAAAGATTGTTGAGTGATCTTTCTTTCTTTCACACTCGTTAAAAGGTCAGAAAGAGTGTCTTTTGAGCGATAGTTTAACCCTTTTTCGGTCTCATTGGACTACTGTACTAAAAAGGAACTGAGAGAGTTCTCTTTTAAGCATTTTTCCAAACTCTATAATCCCGAAAAACCTTCGAGTTTTCTTTCTTTGGACTCGTTAAAGAACACATCGACAGGCCCATATGGGATTGATCCCTTACTTCTTTCGGTTCATTAAACAAAGGAAGAGGAACTTACCGAAGGTGAGTTATATCGATCATGTGTTATCCTCCTCGAGATCATTAAATCAAAAAGAGGTACTCATCTATCTGGATGGGGGAAAAATTGAAAGGAGCAAGCCAAGCAGTCTCTTGAGAACATCATCCATCACTTCTTAGAGTCGCCCTTGAACACAACACTTTGTCACTTTGTACATATCATAATCCGCTGAACCTCCGCACTGAGACAATCCTTTGAGTTCCTTTCACTCCTTTATGTCACCCGACGCAAGTTACAGTATACATTGCATAGTTTTGTTCCATGTCATGTTTTGTTGTTGTGCCTTAATGTTCAAGGGAAGTATCCGCCACAAGGGTCAGCCATCCCAAATATATTGCCTCAAAACCTGTGTCAGTCCATGTCCATTTGATCTACCAATTACATCTTCATGTTCGTTTCGTGTTGTTGATGGGGGATACATCAAGGCCCTCCCTCGACGAGTCTATTCCTGTCAACTCCAACACATTATCTGGGAATTAGACTTAGAAACCGGTTAGTACTTTGGGACCTACATGCCTCAATGGCATACCTCCTCACATTCGACAGTGGGTTTACATCATTGACCCTTGATCGAATGATTCCATGGATGTTCGACCTCAGCTCATATATTCTCATTCACTGGAATGTACTGGGGTACCTTGGGAATCATTGACATTAATGGTGGTCTCCCTCGCACTTGTTAACGGTTCACACCATTGACCAGTAATCAAGTGGTTTCTGCCATGTTCGATGTCAAGACATCCATTCACATGGTCAGATTCGTACCATATTGGGATTGGTATGAAGACCCTGGGTTGAGCCATCACTTTGATATATGCATTGGTGGCATGCATCTTGTTTAATTTATGTTCTATTTCTCTTATGCACTCTAGTTTAGTTTCTTTTATCGTTATTAGTTTAGTTCTTTGTTTATTTCTTATGCTTTATGTTTCTAACTCTTGAATTCACTATTGTCTTGTCCAGCTAACCCAACGGGACTTGTAAGCATCCTTATTTTTCTCATTTAGGTGACGAATGGGATGCAACACTTGTTATCCTAAGTTCCTTTGGGGACATGAACAAATCCCAAGTGGAGAGGAACGAGACCCTAAAGAGACAAGTATCATCCAAGATGCAATTTATGTGGGAAATTCCATCATTGTGGGGGTTCTCTATCACTATTCTGACAATTCTTTCCATCCTTTGTCCTATTCACTCACACATTGAGCAGGAATGCATTCATCCTTTTCCACCATTGTTGAACCCTCTTCCATCATGAACCTATGTAATTTGTTGGGCCATCCCTTTCCTTACTCGATTTTTCTACTGTGGTTACCTAGTTGACTTAAGAGCTGGACATAAGAAGCAGGTTGTCTGGCCTGTGGTATGAAAAGGTGGGTTATTAGGACTGCGGGTTGAAGAATCAGGTTTTCACGCTTGTGAGAAACTCTCTCCAAGTGAGAGAGTTTGTTGGGGAAGTGATTTCTCTTAGAGGGAGTCTAGAAAGAACTTCAGATATTTGATATTTCCTAATCCATCCTTTTGTTGAAGCCATGGAATGGAAGTGGAGAAGTTGATGGACTATGGAACAATGAAGGTGTATATTCCGAGGGTGGGACAGGCATGTGGGGAATGAGAGTCTATTGGAAGCGAGCGTAAGTAGGATCCTTGGAGGGAATCCTTCTTGTTGCATTTTGTAGCCTTCTGTGGTCTTAGCCTAGCCTAGGATTTCCTTTACCATGGGTGGATTTTAGTCCCATATTGATGCAGGTGGATACTGGTGGCCACCCACCTATTCCAACTAGCTCCTCTTATTCATTTTTAGTTCAACAAATTCTTCTGTACTTTTTTGTAATTGTGGGTTCTAAAATTTTGGGGTTGTCTGAATCCCTACACATCTTCTAGGTGGATACTAGTGGCCTCTCACCTAAGTCCACTAGCTAATTTTGTATTTTTCATACCAACACATCCTTTTGTGCCTCCACAGCTATTTTGGATCCCTGAAAAATGTTTTTTTGGCTCGGCACAGTCAAACTATAGATGGAGTCATAGTTTGATGGTGTAATGTGTAGTTATCTGAAAGAAATTTCCAATGGGCTTTCACATGCCTAAAACCAGAGTTCATATGCAAAATTTACAACCCTGAGAAGTTAATGTACCAACTTACCCATAGCGGCCCACATGAATTTTGGCATTTCACCTCATAGGGTTAGGTGTTTTTATGTCTAGGGTATTGGAATTTATGAGTAATATCAAAAAGGCCTCTGGATCCTCATTGTAATCATTATGCTCAAATGTATGTGCATAGCAGCCACATCTCTTCCCAGAGATAGCTACCACCATTTGAGTAAGTGTTTCAGTTTTGCATTTTTTTAGTTTCATCCTATTTCATCTGTTCTTCATATCTCTATGTTTATTATATTCAGTCTGTTAATCAGTTCGTTCTGCTCTTAAATCTGGATCAGTGGTATCAGAGTATTCTGCTCTTCATTTTTTGTCTTCAAGCATGTCATCGACAAGATATGGGTACAATAAGTTGGGACTTGAACCAATAGAGTTGTTACAAGATGGGTCACGTCGAGCCCGACAACAACCCATGGGGGTCGAAAATAAATATTATGGAGCAGGATATCCTGTTAAAATCTTGCTTGAGGAATCCCTCGCATGACAAAGGAACAAAATGATGGACAAATTTTCACAGATCCTTCAGTGACTTCCCACAGGATAAGCATTGTCATCAAGCAGCAATGCAACCCCTTTCAAGGTACAAGTAAGTTTTGATATTGTTGATACTTAGAGGGGGGTGAATAAGTATCAAGTACAATTTAAAACCTTTTTCAACTTATACTTAAACCATTTAACTATATCCAATGAGCAATGAACAATAGTATAAGAGTTACACCAATACACCATGCACAATATCTGAGAAATAATCAATAGTTATTGTTCAAGGGAAGTAATGACTTCCAAAGGTAGCTACAACTTCCAAATGTAAAGGGAGGGATAAGCCTCCAAAAGGAAGATACAATCCTCCAATATCAAGAGAGAGTTGAACTCTCCATCCTTTCCCCTTCATTCCACCCAATAATATATGAGAGATAATAAAACTTTACATTAAATGATCACCATCAACCAATCATCACATAGAACCTGATAATGCTTCCTGAAACTTCTTCAATTTATGAAATTCTTAAATTCTTAGAGTAATATGATCCTATATATAATACTACTCAATGTATTCTCTGAAACTCCTCCAATTTTCACTCCTTGAATCCTCCCCAAAAATAAGTTATAGAAAGAATGGTAGAATTTATTCAATTCTGGTCTATTCAGGAGACTGAACTTGTACAGAATTCCCCATGCTCAAAATTTAATGTCTGATTCTGAAACTTGCACACAAGAAACTAAAGTCTGTACTCTTTCTAATGAAAATTTCCCCACGTCATTTGGATTCTCTATGAAGAAGTTATGACTTTCTTACCTGGAACACCTATTTATTGACTAGCTTCAAGACTGGTCACAAACCCTATCTTCCACAAAGTGTATCTCCATAACTATAGAGAATCAAGAACTTAAATTTTTACTAGAGGTACCTTCATATGTATTCTCAATACCATAGATATTTCACCATCTGAATCGTTCTATAAAAAAACGTTATAGCAAAAATGGTAAGATGACCTGGAAATAACATACCTTAGAACACATCACCAAAAGACTTCATCCTCCCTTGAAATCCGACCTTCTTTACTTCTTATTTCCTCTGAAATTCGACTTATATCAAAATGAATGTATAATGATTTTTATTTATACCATTTATGTCACTTCATTTTAACATTAGGGACAACCTGACACTTTCTTATTTTGTAATTATTTTCTTTAATTATCTTCAGGGCCTACATGTACTTCCTTCCT
>ML790453.1:216999-230072 GCA_009831015.1 Picea engelmannii | reverse complement strand
CAAGTACATAGTGGCAAACTTGATGGCCTCCATCTCTCTCACGGGGTTAAGCTGCAGGTAAGTATCTAGCTTCTGCACCCATGCTTGTGCTGTCATCTTAGTCGTACCATCAAAGTATGGAATCTCTATATTCCCTACCCTTCGCTCAGACTCAAAGCTTCCCCTGTGGTTCGTCCTCAGCTGGTTTCTGAACTTGAGTTGACAATACTGGTCTAGGGACATCTGTCTTTGAACTTTCATATCCAAGATGTAGTATTCCCTGGTACTCCTGGCTAATTGTGCCACAAAATCTTCAACCTGTTCATGCTGCTCTTGCTCATCTGTAAATGTGGGCATGTATGGTCTGGGGTTAGCTCTGCTACCTGAGTGTTGACCTAGAAGTTCATCTTTGAACACTGGCATGTATGGCCTATGATTGGTCTTGCTACCCATCTGCCCATGGAATGTTCCACCTCCAAGACTTCCTTCGGATCCTGGTGCTTTCTTTGGGTTATATCTGTCTTCCTCAGGGGTTCCACCAGACCCTCTAGCCTCCTTTTTGCCATACGTATCAGGATCTTTGCCTCGATGGGTTACTTGCATTAGAAGGTCAGTTATCCTCGTTTGGTTCTCATTCATCTTCTATACATTCTCATCAAATTTCTTCAAGGTTTCAAAGATTTCGGCCTGTCCCCTTCTGCTGGTTTCATGATACTCATCCAACTGTCGGACCAATGTGCTTTCTGTGCGGTTCATGTTTTGTTGGAAATTATCAAATTTAGTTACTAAGAGATCCAAGTCCTGAGGCTCATGGTCATATCCTGACCCTTCTACCTCTATTTCATTGTTGTTTATCTTCCTTCGACCCATGGCAATTCCCCTGTACTTCTGCATGCATCGATCTCTCCATAGGTTTGGAGGATCGAGACTCTGATACCACTGTAATGATCCCAAGCCAATTCTTTCTTGGAATCACTAACTACTACTAATTTATTGAGTTTTTAAGTGTAAACATGATTCATCAACACATGGAGATCACGATATATTCAATATGTAGAAGCACAAGCAAAGATCTGACCTTTTTATTATGAGCAATGTAAGATCAATACAATAGATGGCCGATCTGGCATAAACCTCAGATGGCCGTACAAGCAATAGATATGAGCTGCTACAAAATGCTCACGACAATACAAAATGAGCCTCCAAAGGCGGGATATACAATGAAGACTAAATCAAGCAGATATGAGTTGTACTAATGCTCAACCTCCAAGCTGGAAAGTGCCACGTCCTGCTAGAATGCTGAAGCTCTGAATAATTATGCCCTGCTACCAAAAGTGTCCAATCATCCTGAGAAATATGCCAAATGATAGATCGGGCAACTACAAGGAAAACCCAGATGTCCAAATTCCCAAATCCACTCTCGAACTCCGTAGATCTGAATTCTCCACTGAATGGTGTGCCCCACTAGATGACTGAAACCCTAGCTGGTTTGACCCTGATGAAGGACATATCCAAATGATCTGAAACTCTCCAAGAATATAGATCGGGTGATGGTAAGAATAACACAGATGCCTGAATCTCCAAGATCCCTCTCAATCGTTGTAGATCTGAAATCTCCACTGAATGGTGCGCCCCACTGGATGACTGAAAACCTAGTAGGTTCGACCCTGATGAAGGAGACATCCAAATGCTCTGAAACTCTCCAATAATATATATCGGTCTATGAGAATCCCGTGGGAGAAGTTCCAGGCTCAGATATCAAGCAGATCTCCCTAGATCTGAGTTTTACTGAATCACAGGATGTCCCCTATGGCTCCGAGATGTCCCAATCTGCAGACAAATGTAGAATGATGATAACCCTCCAGAAAACCCCTCAAACTGATGGTCATGCCCCTTCAAACAAAACCCAACTGTCGGAATGGCCCTAGGCCCTTAGGATAATCTGGATCGAACCTCCCTCGATAAACTAGCCCTGAGACTAGAATGGTGTGGAGGAGTCTTTCATCCCCGAGACCAAGTTGTGGAACACGGTGAGTGGATATTTCACCACTGAGTTGCTCCCAAGGGTTTGTACAACAAAACCCCCAAACTGAATGCTCAAGATCAATAGCAAATGCTAATCCAAAACCAGAATGAATAATAGGTGCACCCCAACCTCTTACTTATACTTTTCCTTCTAATTCTTTGTTGAGTTAGGTTAACTCCCAGGGTTAATATTCTATTCTTCTGTTGAGTTATCTATTACTCCTTTATCCTTTCTCTTTCTTAAGTCAACTTAAAAATATAACTTTTAACTTCTTGACTTTCCCCCCCTTCAGTGTGAGACTATGACCTAGTGGGGGTGCCCAGGTCACTGAGTCTCCTCCTCACCTCTCTAAGAGGTGGGGGACATTACAATTAATAGATGCAGATACTGTAGATAAATGGTTGAATCTTCTCAAAGGATATTTTTTGGTCCACAATTTTTCCAATCGGGAAATAATTACTTTTTCACTCCTCAAGGTCATCCCCCATGTTAACGATTGGTGGGATACTTACTTTGAGCAAACGACTATAGAGTAATATGCAATATTTTTAATTTCCCCTACATGGGATTCCTTCTGGGACACTATTAAAGAACAATACTACCCTTTTGGAAGCTATGAGGGCCAATACACTAGATGGACCACGCTGCATCAAGAAAGGGACCAGACAATACCATATTTCACCAATATTTTCCATACCCTACGCACCAAATTGGGTATCAAAGACTCTAAGCAAAATCTAGTGTTCAAATTCCATGGATGTTTTCATAGATAAATTCAAAAATAAATAGAGTTTCTAGACATCACCTCATTGGGTATGGATTATAGATACGTTGTCAAGATCAAGAAAAAATTTAAGCAAAAGAGGCGAGAATTTGAATCTGCAAAATCCTCACAGTTGAAGCAGGGAAAAGGTAGCCCCAACCCACAAAACAAGGTACATATTAAATATGGCCACTTTCAGGAAAACCAATCCAAGCCACAACACAAGAAGGGAAATGAGAATATGAAGAAGGACATGGGAAAATGGTGTGAGTACCATAAAATCCCTTGGCACAACACTGAAGAATTTTTCTCCAAGCAGTCACTCTTGTCCGAGATGAAGGATTTCAATTCAGAGGTAGATTCTGATTCTGAATCAAATCCTGAAGGAGGGAATAAAATTATTGATTTTAAACCTAGTGCCACTATCTCTACCACCAAAGTCTAGCCAAGTGAACCAGAAGAACCAGAGGAAGGGGAACACCTCTTTCACTCACAGATGTGGGTAAAGGGGGCTCCTCTTAATTTCTTTGTCGACAATGGAAGTCTGAAGAAACTGATTTTAGAAGAGCTCATTAAGTGGATAGACCTACCAAAGACAATGCACGTGCATCCCTACACCATCATATGGCTTCGACAAGAAAGAGATATTCATGTTAGCCAACAATGTCATCTTCCCTATGACATCAAGCCTTTCAAAGATGAGGTATTGTGTGATATTTTTCCCCTTGAAGTTTGTGATGTTCTTTTAGGACAACCATATTTATGGAAGCATCATGTTGTGTCTGAGTCTAGACCCCACATTGTTATTATTATGTTGGGTAGAAAATTGTATAGGATACCCGAGGTAGTGTCGCCTACAGCTATTTCTTTAATCTCTGATAATCAATCCAGTAAGGTCATTTCACAGACCAAGAATTTTGTATTCTTTTTTATCTATGCTCATAGTAATAAAAAGGTCACCACCACATCTGTGGCCTCTACACATAGCCTCTCCTTGTAGCAGAAGAAAGTGGAAGGTATTGTGGAATAATATATAGACAACTTCTCCTCACCCACTGGGGTACTGATGCATTTCCAAGTCAAGCATCCAATTGATCTGACCCCCAGTGCACCTCTACCTAATGGACTAGTCTATCATCACTCGTTGATGGATAATGATGAAATCAGGCGTAAAATCCAAGAGCTTCTTCAAAAGGGGCACATCAGAACCAAATCCTCCCCTATTATAAGCCTGGTTGTACCAATGAAGAACAAGGATGGGACTTGGTGACTCTGCATATATTACAAAGTCTTAAATAAAATCACAGTCAGGAACCAATACCTAATTCCCAAAATTGATGACCTTCTTGACCAACTCAAGGGGGGGAATTTCTTCAGAAAGATTGACCTAAAGTCTGGCTACCACCAAGTTTCCATCGAACCAATTGACATATGGAATACAACCTTCAAATCTAAATAAGATCTCTTTGAATGGATGGTCATGCCATTTGGATTAACAAATTCACAAACCACTTTCATGAGGTTGATGGATGATGTATTGAGACCCTTCACCAACTATTTTATGGTAGTATATAAGGATGAAATCCTCATATTCAATAGAACTTGGGAGGAGAAAAACCAACACCAACAGATCTCAACCATGATTGCATGGAACAAGAATCCACTGATTAGATAATGGACACATAGGTCAAGGGCACTCTCCAACAGAGGATCCATATTTATCAGGTTGCCAAGGTAGCTGGATCACTCGAGGAAAAATCCAGTAGAAGTTTTCTCACCTAATGGGGGGAATCAACGCAATGGATACCATTGCTTCCTAAGGGGGGAGGATTGATCCAGGTGGATATTAGTGGTCACCCACCTATTCCAACTGTCTCCTATTGTCCATTTTTAGTTCAACACGTTCTTTTGTACTTCTTTGTAATTGTGGGTTCTACACTTCTATGGATGTATGAAGCCCTACAGATATTCCAGGTGGATACTAGTGGCCTCTAACCTGATCCAACTAGATTATTTTGTATTTTTTCATGTCAAAACATCGTGTTGTACTTCTAGGGCCATTTTGGAGCCCTAAACAATCTTTTTTTGGCTCACCACAGTCAAACTATAGACAAAGTCAAACTTTGATGTCATAATGTGTATTTCTATGAAATACCTTTCCAATGGGATATCACACACCAAAACAAAGTTCATATGCAAACGTTATGACCTCGAGAAGTTGAGGTACCAACTTACCCATAGGGGCCCACATGAGTTTTGTCGTTTCACCTCCTAGGGTTAGGTTTTTGGATGTCTAGGGTTTTGGCATTCATGAGGACTATCAGAAAGGCCTATGGAGCCTCATTGTAGTCATTCTTCTTAGATGGATGCACATAGAAGCCACATATCTTCTCAGAGATAGATACCACCATTCGAGCAAATGTTTCATTTCTACAGTTTTACAATTTCATCTTATTTCATATATACAATAGAATATATTGTTCACTGGATATCTATGTTGTTCTTCATATCTCTATGTCTATTGTATTCAATCTATTAATCAGTTCATTTTTCTCCTAAATCCAGATCAAATCTCAAGGGTGACCCACTGCTGATATCTTGGAGCAGTGTAGTCTAAGGATGGGAGGTTCATGGAAGGTCTACACATAGTCGATAGTCTTTTCATAAAAAGATAAGTACCAATTCTATTTTAATTGTATGTTGTATATCATGCACATGTGTTATAATTTTATGAGTATTTCCTGTATAATTTTACATGCTATGTTTAATTATATGTCTGAAGTTTATCAAAATTGTTTGTGTTTATTGTCACTTCTGCATGAATCTGTGTATGATAAGAATTTGTATGTCTATTAAAATTTGAATTAGATATATATGTATATCATAGTTTAAACATAGAGAGAGAGAGAGAGAGAGAGAGATTTTTGGTATCATTCCTGGCCTTGGATGGCTAGTGACATTACAATCCTAGAAGATAATTCCTTAACCATTGTAGTGTATGCAACATTGCCATTCCTTCATGCTCTATAGTAGTGTAGTTTTGTTTAGTATTTGACAACTTTATGTTGGTAAATGAAATGGGATGTTCCAAAATTCCTTTCCCTACCTGAGCTAGAACTGTGCCTAACATTATAGATGATGTACCTACATGGACATGGAATTTCTTCTTCCAATCTAGGAATACTAAAATGGGCACAATAACCAATTTCTACTTCAAGGTATCCAAACACTGATGACATTTCTGATTACATTAAAACTTGACCTTCTTCAGCAATTTTTCCAACGGCTCTGTGACCTATGAGTATCCCCTAATGAAATTTCTATAGTACCTTGTATGAACCAATGTTTCTCATAGTTCTCGCACTAAATAAGGTGGTGGTAAATCAAGAATAACAACAATATTCACATGGTCGACCAAAATTCCTTGTTTACACACTACATTAACTAATAAGATACCAAATGGTCTGTAGAAAATACACTTCTTCAAGTTCAAAGAATTTTGGAACTTTCTACAACTATCCAACATCAAACACAGAATTGCAACATGGTCCTTAAACAAAATGAACATTGTCCAATCATCCAAGAATACTTCTATGAATTTATGAATAAACTCTCTAAAATGTAGTACAACAACTTGGGAGAATATTGTTGGTGCATTTTTCAATCGAAAAGGCATGATTGTATACTGACAACTTCCCCATTCCATCACAAATGTTGTCTTATTCCTATCCTCATGTGAAATATTAATCTAATGATACCCAAAGAACCCATCCATAAATGAGTAAGATTCCTAGCCTCCTCCATTCTCCAGGACTTCATCTGTAAACATGGCAGGAAATGGGTGATGTAAGTAAGCATCATTCAATTTCCTCATATCTACGCAAATTTTGATTCTACCATTTTTCTTGTCTTGAACTACCATTAGAGTGATCCCTTCTAACTCTATGATAGGTTTTATAATCCCAGCTTCCAACATCTTGTCCATCTCTTCTTTCACCTTCTGCTTATATATTGGGTTCAATTGGTATGGTCTCTTCTTCACTAGCTTAGCATTTGGCTTCAAAGGTATCTTCATCTCTCCCAACTCCCCAACAATCCTTTTTATTTCTGAAAATTTAGTTGGAAAAAGGTCTTGGTATTCACATAGTAAATAAAAATTATTCTTGATAGTTTCTTCATTCCAATAATCTCCTATGTTTGTGAAATTTGGGATTTTCCTCTGTACTAATATTCACATTGGATGTTCTCAACGGATTTTCATACACAACAGATCCAAGATCATGACCTTCTACTATGCACTCTCCTTCAGTTTATGGTACTTGCAAATTTCTCGAGTCTTAATCTTCCTAGTATTCTTCAACAACAATATAGTATTTCAAAACCTCTTTAACAATCGCAAAATATCTAGGAATGCTACATAAAGCTATTGGTATCTTCAAATCTTTTGGTGTAATGATATTGGTTTTGATAATCTACATAGTTGTGTCTACTGAAGGGGTATCATCTTCTAAACTGAAACTTCCCTTGAAGTTGTGAGTAAAATATTCTCAATGTACTAATCCTCTGTGTACTTCCAGTTATACATACAAATTCTTCGAGATCGTATTTTAGTGTGTACAAAGAAGTGCATCCATTCTTGATTAGGTATTGAACTCCATGTCACGATGCACCGAGTAACATGATTTGTAGGAAAAATTAACCATGTATACTTCTATGTGGAATATTCAATTTATGTTATGAATCTGACCAGTGATAGCCTTCTACATTGCTGCCAATTATCTATTCTATTCCTATGCGCAACCCACCATCTTGCAAGAGTCACTTTCAATGCAATATGTAAAGATAGAAATATTTGTTGATCTGGTATTTTCAATTCAAATTATTTCACAAAAGGATCTATATTTGTTAGTCCATCATACTTCGGGTGATCACATACCTTATTTCCAATCCAACACAATGAGCGACTAATCCAATCACATCTTCTTATGGATACTTCATGTAATATTTGTTGCCAATGTTCAAGGGCTTCTTCTGAATCTAACATGCAATAAATTATACTTCTCCAACTAAGTGCACTATCATCTGCTGGATTAACACAATCATCCATTCACACGGTCTCATTGTATAGGTTATCAATTTATTTTCCATTTTTCACTTCCACATATCATCTTCCTTCTGTGGGATCCAATGGTAAATTAACTCTCAATTATTCTACTTCAAAAATCATTTGTCTCTTTTTCAAATCAATAATGGTCTGGTTATCAAAATCCCAATCAATTCCAAGAAAAGTTCGATAATGTTTTATACCATCCACTATCTCAATTACTTCAAAATATGTTTTGTTGTGCGCTCCATCTATGTTAACATTCACCCATATCAATATTCCAATCGGAACAATCTTGTGATGATTTTCTAACCTCAACTGAATTTGTGACTAGATCAATTTTATTTTTCCCATCATTTCCCATGTCTGCTTCGAAATGACGTTCGCATCAAATCCTAGATCCAATATGATATTATCCATATCATAATCTCCTACCTACGCAGTAATTTGGAATTCCCTATTCGTCATTTTCTTGTGTCGTACTTGGTTAACTACTCATTGTGCACTAAGTGATTATTTATCTTGCGTTCAATGTAGTTTCATCCTTCATTTGTTCTAAACAACTCTTCAAGAAATTTTTCAGAGTACTTACCTTCTCATATGGCCTTTTTGTATTTGTGTGGTCATAGACTAGTGGCATGTCATACACAGGTTCCAAATTCGATGATAACCCATTCTACTTCTAGAAATTCCTTCCTTGTTTTCTTGTATGTGTCTCTCTCTCTTCATGGGTCAAATGTCAGAGGAGGGTTTTCTAATTTTATGACCCATTTCTCAGTCTTCTTTCCTTTCCCTTATTCTTTCTCCTCCATGCATAACTATTTTTACTCTTGGTTCATTATCACGCTCTTCCATTGCTATTATCTACACATTCTAGTTCCTTTTCTCATGCCATTTCGTGATTAGTTGCAGACATTCTTTTGTCGCATGATCCAATTGTCTACAATATGTGCATGTTTTATAGGGGTTTATAAAATCATGATGTAAATTCCCAGTATGGTTACAATTATAACATATAATCATACCTCTTCCTCTTCCAAATCCTCCTCTTATGTGACCTATGAATCCTCCTCTTTCTCCTTGATTGTATCCTCTCATAATATTATATTATGGTACCCCTCCTTAAGGTCCTTACTCCCCTTGGATTATGTATGAATACACTATTCATTCCCTCATGAGATCGAGTGTGTGGCATTCCTTTTCATGATGTCCCACAAACTTACAAAAGTTACAAAATAATTTCTTGGTAGTGCTCTAATACTCCTGCATCAAAGGAAAAGAAGTAGGGTGATGAGCCATTGTTATGCATATATCACAATAGAATCCTCCTCCTAGTTCCATGGGATCTATGGCTCTTGTAGGTAAATATTATCTAAAAATTAGACACTTGTTCTGATGATGACCTTCCATTTTGCATGTAACACACCAAAATTCTTCAGGATTTTCCTCCCATTTAACAAGTTCCTGCAACTGAATTGTCAATGATAATAAATATGACTCAACCTAATCCATCCCTATGCCATTTTCTCTTACAGGGGATGATTCCATTTTCATAGTGATATATATCTCTTCAGACTGTGATGAAATCTACTGTTGTGTTAGGGGGCATTGTATATGTGGTAATAATCCCATAATGAACCATTCCCTATGTTGTTCATCTAGAATATGGAAATTCAATTGGTCCATAATTATCTTGAATATATTATCAAAATCCCGTATTGATTCACTCTACAACTCCTTGATCTCCTTCAGTTATGTAATACACTACAAATCATACTTTGGTTTTTGGAATTACTATAACAATGATTTCCTGATATCTGCCAATGTTCTATATTATCTCACATGTGATTTGGATTGATACTTCATTATTCCATAATTAAGCATGGGTTTGCTTACTACGCAAAGTGTCTTCCCATGAGGACTTTCACCATAAGGGGACCACTTTGGAGTTCATCCATCTTTACTACTTATCAACCATGACAATACAATAATGAGTCATATTTACATCAAAATATATTGGGTCCATTAACCAAACATTTTTTTTGCGGGGATTTCTTCAAGGGTTGACATCAATGAAAACCAACCTTAATCAACAATATCCCCCTTTGGAATTGATGGCAACGCTCTGATGAAATACTGAAATCATATCACTCATTCTCCCCTTGGAACCACACCTTTGTCCTCTACATCTAATAAATCTTCTCCCCTGGAACCATGCCTTTGTCCTCTGCATCTGATAAATCTCTCCCCCTTTGTCATCAATGGAAAATGTATCTTTCCATCTAGGGATACTCCCTTTACTGAATTGTCCTTTTATGGTGCTTCCTCATGTACATATAAGACATATAAGATAAGCATTCAAAAAGAATTCGGTTTGGAGTGGAAATAAATCCAAGTCTTTGGCGAAGATATTCAAAGGCTTCCCATGGAAGTGATTTTGTAAATATGTCTCGCACTTGTTTTTATTTTTGTGCCCACATACTCAACTCTAATGTTCTTTTCTGCAACCTTCTCCTGTAGAAAGTGATACTTGATTGGAATGTGCTTTGTCTTGGAGTGCATGACCGGGTTCTTAGATATACTGATGGTTCTTGTATTATAAAAATAGATTGGAATGGGCTCATCATACTCAACCTGTATATCTGTCAGAGTTTGTTTCATCCAAAGTAACTATGTACAACATGATGTTGCTGCAATATACTCTACCTTGGTTGTAGCAAAAGATACGGATGATTGTGTCTTTCTTAGCCACGATACCAAACACTCACCCAAGTAGAATGTGGATCCACTGGTGCTTTGTCGGTCATCAATAAAATCTACCCAATCTGCATATTTGTAGGAAATAAGTGATAGATCCTTTCCATTTGGATACCATAAGCCAAACTCTTATGTTCCTTTAAGATATCTAAAAATCCTCTTCACTGCTAAAACATGTGATTCCCTTGGTGCTTCTTGAAATCATGCCACTTGTCCAACTTCTTACATTACATCTAGTATGGATGTTTTCACATATAGTAGGTTACCAATCATTGACCTATATGTTGGAAAATGTTTAACATGAAGCGAATGCTTGTCATTGATGACAACAATGAAGATGACATGAGAACAACAAGTTTGTAATCGATAGGAAAACAGAAGATAAGTTCAAAAAGGTGAATGATCGAAAGCAATGAATGATCGAAGGCAGCGAATGAGTGAAAGTTTGAGAAGAACGTGAATGATCGAAGGCAGCGAATGAGAGAAAGTTTGAGAAGAATCTCTAATCATTAAAGAGGGAGACAGATCTTAGTCGTTAGATCCATGCGCAGGGTCCGACCACCATTGGATCGAGGAGAACCTGCACGGTCTTTAAAGTGGAAGGAGAAGAGGGTGTAATCGCAATATGAAAAATCGCGATGAAATCTGAGCCGTCAGATCAAGATTTAATATGGACCGTTGATTTTCTTCATGGAGTATCGGGGATCGGGACTTTGAAGTGACAAGAACATTTGACATCAAGGATGTCGACATCGCGATATGCGATATCACGATTTAATCGCAGCCGCTGAGTAAAGATCAGATCTGGACTGTTGATTTAACTCCTTATCGGAGTTTCGTGAATTGGGACTTTGAATCCAAATCTAGACCGTTGATCCAAATCCTTATCAGAGTTTCGCTAATCACGAATTCCAAAGGAAAAGAAACAAATGCAACAAGAATCCCTATTTCGCGATATGCGATATCGCGATTCAATCATAGCCATTGAATCGAGAATGAATCTGGACCGTTGGTTCAACTCCATGTCAGAGTTTCGTGAATCGCAATATGGAGATACAAAATAAACAAAGAAACTTGAATTATGAATTTGCGATATGCAAAATCGTGAAAGTGCCTTATGCATAAGGCTATGGTCACAACCCTTGGTCACGGGAAGAGAAGGAGTCAGTCCAGATAAGCTCCATATAATATTTTTGAGGATCGCGACTTTGAGAGGCAAGAACACAAATGACGAAATGACGAAACCCAATTTAAAGGCAAAATTAATAAAGCTCATCCAACGACATAGATTAACCTGAAGGAGATCTGAGGGCTACTGTTGCACGACACAGTAAAACTGCTAGAAGCCATTGATGGTTTCTACCAGAGGATGCGAAGACACTTCGGGATGACTGACAGAGCAGGTGAAGAGTCTCTGAGAGGAATGAAGATGTTCATGGAGGTGATTGACAGCTGATGAGCATTGAGGCCTATAACTGAAACAGAGAAGGTCAGTTCGACTGTCACAGAGAAGACGAAGAGTCTCAAACTGCCAGAGAGGCTGAGGAATCTCAGTATAACATACAGTGATGCTGGACAGGCGAGGCGAACCACCAGAGAAGCTGAAGAGTCATGATGATGATTAGACAGAGCACTTGAGAGGTGGAGGATAACGGCATGGAGTCAGCATGCAGAGGCATTGCGAACATTTCATGCACAAGGTGCATAGAAGATATAAAGACATGGTACAGAGAAGAGATTGTGTAGTTGTTGTTGTAGGAGTTTGTTGTGGTTGTTGTTGGTGAAGGTGATTCATGTGTGAAGAAGGAGGAGAGTGAAATAGCTGAATAGTACAGAAGAGGAACTGTGCAGTGAATGGACATGGCACACAGAGCATAAAAAGTGGAAGAATAGACAACATAATTGATGTGAGAAGAAAGGCAATGAGGCAGACAGAGCAACGAAATGAAACAGAACAATGATATTTCTGGTAAGCCATTGTTGAACATCAGATCACTATAATAAATTTCAGTAGCAAAGATTTATATTTCAGGGTGGTTGGGAGGAGCTAGGGAGGACTGGTATCGTGAAAGGTTCAGGTGGGTGCTTGAACACATGGAGTTGGTGCTTCCTTCTAGTTGGTGCTAGAGAAACTAGGGAGTTGGTGCTTCCTTCTAGTTGGTGCTAGAGAAACCAAGGAGTTGGTGCTTCCTTCTAGTTGGTGCTAGAGAAACCAGGGAGTTGGTGCTTCCTTCTAGTGGGTTCTAGAGAAAATAGAGAGTTGGTGCTCTCAGCAAGTTGTAGCTTGCAAAACTAAGGTTGTAGCCTCATTATGAGTTGGTGCTCATATGTATGATACTGTAAAGATTGTAACCATTACTTATCATATAAAGAAAAATAGGTTTTTACCCTGCATGGGTTTCCTCAGGAAATATCTGTCTCTGTGTTTCTCATATATGTGAATG
>ML790453.1:167261-212751 GCA_009831015.1 Picea engelmannii | reverse complement strand
TGGTCTATGTAGATGACATCATCTTTGGATGTAATAAGGATTCACTGGTACAATGGTTTGCTTCTGCCATGGAGTCTGAATTTGAAATGTCTATGATAGGAGAACTGCCATTTTTCCTTGGTCTGCAAATTACTCAAAGGCCCAATGGGATATTCATTTCTCAAGGAAAATATTTAAGAGAAATGTTGGAAAGGTTTCAAATGAAAGATTCTAAACCTGTGGGTACACCTATGGTAACTGGATGTAAATTAAGAAAGGATGATGATTCACCTAATGTTGATCAAAGCTCATATCGATCAATGATAGGAAGCCTATTGTACATCACAGCATCTCGCCCAGACATAATGCATGTTGTAGGAATGGTAGGAAGATATCAGGATGCACCTAAACAAAGTCATTTGAAAGCTGTCAAAAGGATATTCAGGTACTTAAAAGAAACAATGACTTATGGTCTGTGGTATCCCAGAAATCAAATTCTTCAGTTGACTACTTATTCAAATGCAGATTGGGCAAATTGTGTTGATGAGAGAAAAATCACCAGTGGAGGAGCCTTCTTCTTGGGTAACTCTTTAGTAGCCTGGCTTAGTAAAAATCAAGGTTCCATTTCTTTATCAACCATAGAGGTAGAGTACATTGCTTCTGCCACCTGTTGCACACAGGTATTATGGATGATTTAGACACTTGAAGACTTAGAGGTAAAATATACTGCACCGATCCCAATTCATTGTGATAACACAAGTGCCATCGGTCTATCTAAAAATCCTGTCCTCCACTCCAAGACAAAACATATTCCCATAAAATATCATTTTCTGAGAGAGCAGGTCACCAATCAGATTGTTCAGGTCCATTACATTCCCACTACAGAACAAATTGTAGACATCTTTACTAAGCCCCTGGCCAAGACACCATTTGAATATCTCAGACAGAAGCTGGGTGTCATTTCATTTCACACCTAAAAGAGTCCATCTTGTTAGGGGGAGATTTGTATTGATTGATTATCTACTGCCTCCTAAAATTACTGCAATAGCTCAGGGGGAGCATGTCTCTTCTTTGACATTGATGCCAAAGGGGGAGAAAAGAATTCGGGTGCCTTAGTTGCCATCAATGCCAAAGGGGGAGATTGTTGGCAAATGTTTAACAGGCAGTGAATGCTTGTCATTGATGGCAATAGTGAATATGACATGAGAACAACAAGTTTGTAATCGACAGGAAAATAGAAGATAAGTTCAGAAAGGTGAATGATCGAAAGCAGTGAATGATCGAAGGCAGCGAATGAGTGAAATTTTGAGAAGAATGTGAATGATCGAAGGCAGTGAATGAGTGAAAGTTTGAGAAGAATATCTTTAGAAGAAGAATCTCTAATCGTTGAAGAGGGAGACAGATCTTAGCCGTCAGATCTATGCGCAGGGTCCAACCACCATTGGATCAAGGAGAACCTGCACGATCTTTAAAGTGGAAGGAGAAGAGGGCGTAATCGCAATATAAAAAATTGCGATGAAATCAGATCCGTCAGATCAAGCTTTAATCTGGACCGTTGATTTTCTTCATGGAGTATCGAGGATTGGGACTTTGAAGTGACAAGAACACTTGACATCAAGGATGTCGAAATCGTGATATGCGATATCGTGATTTAATCGCAGCCGCTGAATAGAGATCAGATCTAGACCATTGATTTAACTCCTTATCGAAGTTTCATGAATCGGGACATTGAATCCAAATCTAGACCGTTGATCCAAATCCTTATCGGAGTTTCGTGAATAATGAATTCAAAAGGAAAAGAAACAAATGCAACACGAATCCCGATTTCGTGATATGCGATATCGCGATTCAATCTCAGCCATTGAATCGAGAATGAATCTGGATTGTTGGTTCAACTCCGTGTCGGAGTTTCGCGAATCACAATATGGAGAGACAAAAGAAACAAAGCAACTTGAATTACGAATTTGCGATATGCAAAATCACGAAAGCACCTTATGCATAAGGCTATGGTCACAAACCTTGGTCACGGGAAGAGAAGGAGTAAGTCCAAATAAGCTCCATATCGAAGTTTCGAGGATCGCGACTTCGAGAGGCAAGAAAACAAATGCCAAAATGTCGAAACCCGATTTAAAGGCAAAATTAATAAAGCTCATCCAATGACATAGATTAATCTGAAGGAGATCTAAGGGCTACTGTTGCACGACACAGTGAAACTGCTAGAAACCATTGATGGTTTCTACCAGAGGATGCGAAGACACTTCAGGATGACTGAAAGAGGAGGTGAAGAGTCTCTGAGAGGAATGAATATGTTCATGGAGTCGATTGACAGTTGATGAGCATTGAGGCCTGTACCTGAAACAGAGAAGTTGAGTTCGACTATCACAGAGAAGACGAAGAGTCTCAAACTACCAGAGAGGCTGAGGAATCTCAATATAACATACAGTGATGCTGGACACATGGGGCGAACCACCAGAGAAGCTGAAGAGTCATGATGATGATCAGACAGAGCACTTGAGAGGTGGAGGATAACGGCAGGAAGTCATCATGTAGAGGCATTGCGAACATTGCATGCACAAGGTGCACAGAAGCTATAAAGACACGGTACAGAGAAGAGATTGTGTAGCGGTTGCTGTAGGAGTTTGTTGTGGTTGTTTTTGGTGAAGGTGATTCATGTGTGAAGAAGGAGGCGAGTGCAGTAGCTTAATAGTAAATAAGAGGAACTGTGCAGTGAATGGACATGGTACACAGAGCATAAAAAGAGGAAGAACAAACAGTGCAAGTGATGTGAGAAGAAAGGTAATGAGGCAGACAGAGCAATGAAATGCAGCAGAACAGTGATAAGTTTGGTAAGCCATTGTTGAACATCAGATAACTGTAATAAATTTCAGTAGCAAATATTTATATTTCAGGGTGGTTGAGAGGAGCTAGGGAGGACTGGTGTCCTCAAAGGTTCAGGTGGGTGCTTGAACATAGGGAGTTGGTGCTTCCTTCTAGTTGGTGCTAGAGAAACCAGGGATTTGGTGCTTCCTTCTAGTTGGTGCTAGAGAAACCAGGGAATTGGTGCTTCCTTCTAGTTGGTGCTAGAAAAACCAGGGAGTTGGTGCTTCCTTCTAGTGGGTGCTAGAGAAAACAGAGAGTTGGTGCTCTCAGCAAGTTGCGGCTTGAAAAACTGAGGTTATAGCCTCATTATGAGTTGGTGCTCATATGTATGATACTGTAAAGATTGTAACCATTACTTATCATATAAAGAAAAAGAGGTGTTAACCCTACATGGGTTTCCTCGAGAAATATATGTCTCTGTGTTTCTCATATATGTGAATGATGCTGAAAGTGCCATTGTTTATTTCCCTACATTATTGTGATCATCATTTAGTGTCTCTACAAAGAGTTTAAAAGAACCATAATTGTTTAAGCACGGTAACAACTGATTCAACCCCCCCTCTTAGTTGTCTAACACTATATTGCCTATGATCTGTAGACTTCGAATCATCATATTTGCTTGCAACTGGTTTTCATAGGAGTGGTAACTAGTTTGCAATTTCCATTGCGAACCTCTTTATCATTTCTCTAATATACTTAATTTGAGAAATAAAAATTCATTGGTTTCTTTGAGATATATGAAGACCCAAAAAGAGGGATAGTCCTCCAAGTAATGACATTTCAAATTCATTCTGCATATCCTTTGCAAAGTTTTGGCTTAACTTGTCATTAGTACTTCCAAAACAATATCATCAACATAAATTTCAATTAATAAAATATTACCTTGAGTTACGTTGATGTAGAGGTTGTTTTTTGTGATTCCTTTCCATAGTTCATAGGGAGTTTTTTCATTGTTGTTTATGAGCATTACTCTGTTTTGAATGTGAACTGATGTATGCACTGTATGTGTCCAAAACATATCTGTCAATTTGGAATCCATTGGCACTGTTCGAGCCATTTCCTGTTTAATTATCATCCATTATGATAATGTTCCTTTTTCTTTGAACCACTCTCTGAACCAATATATGAATCCATGCTCTCATCACTATAATATATCTTTCCAAACCTGCTAAGTGTTCTTAAGAATCCATCTCTTTCCATACTTTCCAAGACTCTACTTGCGCAAATGTCCATAATGCTCACCCATTTATCACTATACTATCATGAAGTCTTGATTAATCTATCAAACTGTACTTCTGCTAATTGATTTCTTTGAATCTGTCTTCTCAAACTTTGCAAGGTGCTCAAAGGATGGCTCTTTGGTCTGTCACAAATATTGCATAGACTCCCCCTGTCTAATATTCATATTACTCGGGAGTCTCTAAGCCAGATGACTCAGAACAATTCCTTCTCTAATGTGTATTCATCATCATCTTCATTGGTAGATGCATTATCATATTCATTGGTAGATTCATTATCTCTCTGAGCTCTGAATTCTTTCTTTTTGTCTGTGGATTCAAATTTCACTACAATGCATGAAAGTACAATCTCTTGAACATGTTCCTTATTTTCCCGTCCTTCCTTTCTTTCAGTTATTTTCCAAACCTTTCTCTATTTGACATCTTTCCTTTTCTCTGTAGAATTTTCTTCATCTCATTTTATTGCCAATCTTGGGATCTCTAGTACCTGGTCTTTGTTCACCTATTCTTCCTATTTTCTTATACATACTTTCTTATATATGATATCATTATTCTCTTTCATGGAAGTATCGATCATGCTTCTAAAATCACTGTCTATGTGTCCATAGTTATGACATGTGTAACACTCAATGTTACGTGCGGCCAAATAGGCACTTCTTGCTTGAACATTTCTTTTATAATCCTAGCAATCTGCAACCTTATGTCCAAATTTAGTACAATAAAAACAATTACCATAAAATAAATTTGCATACCTGGGAGTGAATGATCTTCTTTGTGGCGTAGTCCTTCTAAATGTTTTTCTCGACTGATCATGACCATGATTGAAGCTTCTTTTTGGCTTGAACATGGATGGTCTCCTTGAATATGTACCTTCAATAGTTTGCTTAGATTCTGGTTGATCATGATTCCTTCCTTTGAGTACTTTTGCATAAATCTTTCTATTTTCTTCATTCTTCTTTTCTAGAAACCTAGAGTGCTTCTCTTCATTCTCTATAAATGATGTGGATCTTTCTGTCTCTTCAACGTTCTTGTTGAGCTTGACGATTTTACTTCTCAATGTGATAACTTCTTCTTCAATATTCTCCACCTCTTCTTATTTCTTCATTATCTGAGACTTCAAGACTTATTATGTTCTTTTTGCTTCTTCAAGATGAATTTTTATTGTGATTATTTCTTCTTCAAGTCCTTTCTCTTCTTGACCAAAATCTGCCTCAAGCTGGTTTAAATTGTTAGTTCTTTCCTTAAGATAATCCGTCAATATCTTCTCTCTCATTTCTGATTCTTCCCTCTGTGTTGCTATGTTGGTTTCCAAACATTGCTTTTCATATTCAAGATTTTCTTCAATCTTTCTAGCTTCTTCCAGTTGAGTTCTTAAGTTTTCAATGACCTATTGGGCCTCTTAAAAAATGTGAACACTTTCCTTTTGTTTCATCAATTCTTTCTTGAGTGAATTGTTTTCTTCTCTTAGTTCATCTAAAGGACTAATCAATTCTTCTTTATAATAGCCTTCCTTTTCAATTAGTTTTTCTGTCTCATTTCCTTCATGGCATTCTATTTCAATATGTCCATGTTTTTCAAAATTAAAACAAAACAACATACCTCTGGTCATTATGTACTCTTCATCTTCTGAATCTGCTTGACATGGTGAACACAATTCTTCTTGATTTGTATCTGCATCTTCTTTGACAATTTTTGAATCTGTGATGGGTGAAGAATATATGTCATGTAACTTATTCCAAATTTATTTTGTTGATGAACATTTAGAAACTTTTTCTCTTACCGGATTAGGTAATCCTTCCCAGATGAAATCCATTGCTATTTTGTTATTCTTTCTCAATTCCTTCTTGGTTGCAGTCTTTTCCCTTTTTGAACTATCACATCCTATAACAACTAATAGCCAAATATAATGTCCTTGTGCCTATAAAAATACTTTTGTCCTTATTCTCCACATCTCATACTTAAAACCATTCTTACCATTAAACATTAGTATTCCATTCTCAGAATAATCCATGATCTCCTTCCAGTGGTTAAATTGTTTCCTGAAGGAACCTTCTCTAATACCAATTGTTGGATTATTGAGAGGGGGGGTGAATTAGTAATAGCGTAGTTATATTCCTTTTTCTCTGAATAATCCAAGTGTTATATCAATGTCGAATTATTATCCAGTAATAAGCAATAAAAAATGAACAATCACACACATACACAATACACTAGTGTTTTACATGGAAACCGAAATCGATACAAAAACAATGAAATGAGTTTTCTTATATGTCTTGAAGAATCACATTCATCGGAAACACCAACTTCCTTTGCTTTCCAACTGCAACTGGAAGGAGGCTCCAAACCTCTAGTTTCTCAAGATACAACTGGAAGGAGGCTCCAAACCTCTAGTTTCTCAGGCTACAACCTGAGGGAAGATCCAACTCCCCAAATCTATGGCTACAACTAGAAGGAGGCTACAACCCCCCTATGTTCTCCAGCTACAACCAGAAGGTGGCTACAACCACCAACCACCCTGAAGTAGAAGTAGAATGATGGAACCACTTTCACACTATCACTGTGAGATATACCACTATAAACATGTACCAATAAACCTAAACCATGCATCAACCTGTACCTCAACCTGTAATCAACCTGTACCATAAACAAGTGCATCAACCATACACCAACCTGCACCAAACAATCTGTAATCAACCTGTACTATAAACAAGGGAAACCAACCATGTACCAAGTATGTGCCAATCATGTGTCAAGTACTCATCAATATGTACCAACATCACCAACTATACACCTCATGTATGTGCCAACTCATCAACTACTTGTCTCAACCATGTACCCAACTTGTACCTCAACCAAAATCCATCATCAGTTTCATCATCCAAATATGATTTGTAACTCTATAATAGACATGTTGTATATGATCACATACATGCAAATCTTCCTTAACTTTAACAACAACAGACTAGCATTTTCATCAAACTTTTCTTTAGTCTCACAAGACTAGTTTTGGATTAGTCAACAACCCTAAATTTAAATAACCATAAATTTCTACCTATAATGAATAAATATTTGAAACTGATATACAATGTTATTCAGTGTTTTAATGCAATTCCTCTAGGTTTCACTACTTGGAACCTCTCAGAAAAGCATAGATGATTTTAGCGGCTAAATTTCGCAAATGGGCTAATTTTTCATGGTTTTTCCCAAAAAAAGATTCGCTAATTTCCATTTTTTCTAAAAACAATTAGCCCAAATTCCAGAGAATAAAATTACTTTACCTTAAAAATAGCCAAAATTTTATAGAACCTATATAAAATCCTTAGAAATTTGAATATTTTTACAAAAATATCGCCAAACATTTTACATTTTGTGTATTAAGGACTAGTAATATTAGCCCAGGTTTCTACATTTTAATATAAATTTCCATCCTTAAAATCATCCCTGCAGAAAAGGAGTTATGGCAAAAATGGCACACCTTGTTTAATTCTGGCTTATTCTATAGAGTGACCTTGTAGAGCGTTCCCCACACAGAATATTTGTTGAATTGATATGAAACTATTACAAATAATAATAAATATTGTATTCTAACAAACACATTTGGTCCTACAAAATTTGGATCTGTTATGAAGAAGTTATGATTTTTTTACCCGAAACACCTATTTTTGACTAGTTTTAGGACTAGCCACAAACCTTATTTTCCACAGAGTGTAACTCCAAAAATAAAATGATGCACAGTATTAAGTTTTTACCATAGATACTTGGATATGTTTCCTCAATGGAATAGAAATTTCACGGTCTGAATCATTCTACAAAAAAAATAATTGCGAAAATGGTGAGATGGCCTGAAAAAAACATTCCTTAGAAAGCATCATCAAAAGAATTTATCCATCCTTGAATTCCGACCTTATTTTCTTCACTTTCCTACGAAATTTGGCTTATATATCCTTTGTTTATCTTAGACACCTATAGGTATTAAATATGCTCAAGTGTGTCTTAAATGAGAGGGCCTTGCCTCTAATTTATACTCTCCAAGTAGCTTCCTTAAAAACATCTTCTAGGTCACTTTGTCCACTTTCCTTATTTCATGGTTAACCCACTTCTAGTTTATCCATTAAATTTATTATTTAAATGATTTATTTTGTATTCACTTTGAATTATAGTAAAATCATCACTTCACTTTATTATTTACCTTCTAAAATCTCTTAAACCACTTTGACTACTTTGACCTTTTGGGGCTTCTAGATGACATGTGAGGGTCCTCCAACTTCGTACAACCATAACTCTAAAACCATGAGGAGTAATGTGATGTTCCACATACCAACATAAAAACAATGACATTTAATATCCATATAGAATATTATTACCTAAAAATATATCAAAACTTGTACCATTATCCATCAAACAAATTTGGGTCCATTACCCAAACCTAGGTTCTCCAACTTCACATGGTCATAACTCTCTAACCATGAGGATTTATGTGACGTTCCACTTACCACCGGAAATGGAATGACAAGAACTATACATATATGATATTTTCCCTGACAAATTCACTATCCTTCATCTCATTATTCCATAATTAAGAATGGGTTCTCTTACTCCTCAAAGCGTCTTCTCGTGAGGGCGTTCACCATAAGGGGAAAAATTTGGAGTTCATACATCTTTACTTCTTATCAACCATGACAAGACAATAATGGCTCATATTTACATAAAAAAATATTGGGTCCATTACCCAAACCTTTGTGTTGCAGGGATTTTTTCAAGGGTTGACATCAATGACAACCAACCTTAACCAACAACATCTGCATTCGAGATCACCAGAGTGGAAAAAAACCATACCGATAACCCAATGTGAGACTTGGAAGGTTCAAAGTAGTGATGTAAGGAGGGCCAATGTTTCCATAAGAAGGAAAAACAAAGGTTTCCCCTGGCAAAGGGGTTCCTTCATTGGCCATTATGGGAACTGACGCCATAAAAAATAAATATCCAACATAGATTTTGCTAGGGAGAACAAACAACACACACTAAAAATCTAGTAAGAAAATAAAACCTTATCACAATGAGCACACTAGTTGGGGATGAAACCAAACATCACGAGAAAAAAGTAAGAAGGGGATGAGATAGAGCAGGTGGAAAAGTTACGTTGACAACCTGCTTAATGGACTTACACCTTGGTGCAAGCTCCCACACATAATCATGGGTATACCCTCCAAGGAGCCCAAGTGAGTTTGGCCAACGTTGATTCCAGGTACCATAAAGACTTTCCCCTCCACAATCACCTTGTTTAAATACCATAAAGAGAGAGGCCACTAAGGTTACCAACTATAATAGTGATGCCTAGGGAAACATTCGACAGTCTGATCCATGCGCAAGGGCAGGGTATCTGGCCCAAAATCAACTTGAAAGGATTCCACTCATCATTGTGGGTATACCTTCAAGGGCCCCCCATAATATGCACAATATCTACACCAAGACCAACAAAGAAGGGTGAGTAACTCTGCCAGACTTAATGTGACCTCAGGTTTGACCCCTGTGTGAGAAGGGCTTCCCAGGACAAAATGTAGCAATTGGATTTCACTGCTCCCTAACACAAGATTCTATTTTTGTTTGCATCTTTGGAAAGTTATCTTTCACACCTATTCCAAATCCGTACAACAAATCTAATGTAGGTTTGCTACCAGAAAATATAAAAATGTCTTAGTTTTAAGGATGTTGTTACTCAAAAGGAAAGTGGCATGGACAATATGGTGTTTTGACCGACTCGAAAGTTATGCATAGATATGAAGATGCAATATTTTCATTTCAATGAAATCTATGCTACGAGAAGGAGAAAACATTCATCATTACAGATGCACAATGTCCCAAAAAAGCCAAAAACCATGCAATTTCGCTACTTCAAATGAAATATAGTTTCACTACCCAAAAGAAAAAATGCATTTATCTTCTTTTTTTGATTATGACATATACCAAAATTAAATACAAATCCTTCAATGTTCTAATACTTTCAATCAAGAGAAAGAGTCCTATGTAGATGCAAAAGACACGAAGCAAAAGGGATACAAATAAAGCATGCACTCAAGGCAGTGAGGTATGAAAGAAAACAAGTAGAGACTTGTTCTATAAAGAAATAACACCATAAATGATTCTACAAGAAATCAATAATTCAAGGAATACAATAAAATGCAGAGAAGAATCCAAGAAATGATAGGGAGAAAGAGAAATTAGTCAAAATTGTCCTGTCAAAAAAGCAACTAGAAAAGGTAATTTCACATTTACAAAAAAGGTTTCAAGCTCCAATAAATAAAATAGGGAGTGATAAGAATCAAAAACCATCAAAACCCAATCCAAACAACTTCACAAACCAACCACAGACTCTAGGTAAATATCTCTACAAAAAAGGTTGCAAAACACTGAGCAAAAGAAAGAAAATACTCTCAAAAAAGAGACTAACACTCCCCTAGAAGGGTGCAAAGAGTGTTGTAACTCTCCCTAAGACATTGTAGGGCAGCATTGATGCTATAGTATGGCCTATAGGGAGGCATTGAGCCACCCAGAAATTCAAAAATTGGTCAAAAAGAAGAAGAAAAACTCACCTAGAATGCACAGACATTGGTGAAATTGCTAGTGAAGGTAGGAGAAGGCAAATGGATGATGAAAAACTAGTAAAAGTGATTTGAAAGGTGGTAAAAGGGTAGGGACAAACCAAGGAAATAAAAATGGGATTTCCTTACCCAATGGAGTCACCAATTTTTGTTTCAGAGAAATCCCCCTGTGGACAACTGGATTCCCTCTTGGGCTCTAGGCTCCTAAGACCAAGACAGAAAGGGTGCTAGCATTGGTCACCGACATCCTTTTAAATCTAGCTAAACTAAGGTATATAGAAGAGGAATAAAAATAAAGGAGTACCTTTTTAACAATGTTCTTCCTCACACAGTCCGAGTTGAGCTTTGATCCCCAAGCTCATTAATAAGTCCTGCAAAACAAACAAAGACAGAACAAGCTTCCTATTCTACTAATATTAGCTTGAAACCAGATCTATCTAATAGAGACAAGTTCATGTATAATAAAAACAACCTTGAAATAAATAGGCAAATCACATATGTATATTAATGAAAACAAAGCAAAGTGATTACAACCATGATGTATATGCAACAGCTTCTCCAAGCTCTCCTTGTCCAACCCCTTGCTCAAATAATCCACACAAAAATGATGATGCTTCAATGATAAATATCCCTTATGAGATCATAAGTTTGATGCCTTCAATGTCTCCTCCTTTCAACATGAAGAGGCCACCTTATATAGGCTTGGAGAGGCCTAACCACTTCATATATTCTTGGGATAGGTTGGGGATCCTTCTCCTTCAGTTGTGGATATTCCCTAAGATCGAGCCTTGACCTCATATCCGAATCCAAACAACTCCAGAGATGAGGGGGATTCTTTCCTTATTTCCCTCAACAGTCCAAAATTCACTTAAAAGGGGCCAATGCTCCCACAAAGTGGGGCACAAAGTGTTACAACGCTCCCCCAAAAGAGGGTACAGAGCACTAACACTCCCTCATAGTGTATAGGGGAGAGTTTCCTTCCAAAATTGATTTTTGACTGGTTTTTTCCATGGAAAAATAATTGTACTCTTTTTCAAATGATTTCTCCTCTTCAAAACCAGTCTTTTGAGGTGCCTTTTAAGTGTTCCTGATAATTTCATCTGAGACACAACATAGGCAAGATGACAGTATGATATTTGCGACACTTGCGGGCAAAATGTGACACTTGCAACATTGGTAATGGCGACATTAGGCCATAATAGTAATGAGTAATTTTGATGTGTAACAAGGGTTCCATCACATTTTACTCCTCATCAATTTCTATGTTCTTCACTTCCTCCTTTTTCTTCTTTTTCTTCGTGCTAATATGTCTGTCATTCTCGACTCGGGTGACCAATGGACTTCCGATGATGTTGGGGTCAGAGAGTTCTACATATTTTACTGGTACAAGTAATTATGTTGGCCATTATTTGGTTATATCCTCCATATCTTTGTCGATCAACTTATAATAGGACTGCAACTCCTCCTTATTTTCATCCCTTAGTGAAATGATGTAGATAAAGTGTCGATGTACACGAAACTTCACTAGCGACCTATAGTGGTGTAGTGTATTCATGTTCATTCGTTGAAATGTCTCAATGACATGCTTCAGTTGTAGGTATTTACCATGGAACACCACATTTAATTGCCACTACTTCACCATATCATTCATGTACCACAAGGTGGAGAACCTCGCATCCAATGGCTCTGATGGCTCAACTTCTGAGAAGGTTTCTCCTTTCAACATTTTCCAGGCAAAAAATGCAATCAATACCACTAGCCAACTAAAATGAAACTCGTATCCCTTATCTTGTGCTTTGCGATAGTCCTTCTCCAACTCGTTGGCATGGTGTCCTTCCTAGTTCATTTTCATTCCTTCTACGCACTTCCCTGCAAGGTCTACTACAAATCCAGTGACATGTGTCGGATAGTTCTTTCTGACGAGCTTATCGGCTATAACCTAACAAGCTAGGTGCACTGCTCCATCCTGGATGGAGGCTACCTTGTAGCCTTGCTTTCCCTTTTCTACATTTCCATAATAGTCCTTTATGTGTTGTGTCAGGGAGCGATCAGAAGTATTCCCTAGGTAGAATTGTTGAGGGTCTGGTCACTATATGCTCAGTCCTATAATGAGATTGATCAATTTCGGATCCACCGGCATGCACCTGTAAATCCACAGATACCCTCCATGGTAACACGATAGGAGGATTTTAATGCAAGTGTTAACCTTCTGATGTCGGCCAAAGTGAGGAATCTTAATTACATTCAGGATCATTGATTGCATGAGCTCCTTTATCCATGGTTGGGAGACTATGCACGATTTATTCCCACTCGTCTTCATCAAATACTGATGTGGCATGAGCATCGCGTAGTTCTTCCAGTCTTATAGGTTGAATTCATTGTTCTTTAGAGCTGGGATATGTCCTAACTGGGGTACAACTATGCATATCCCCTTCAAGATGTGCACGGTGATCAACATGTACTCAGAGTCACACGAGATACTTTCATGATTAACCACGCTAGCCAAAGGTGGTATGTATTCCGAGAAGACTGATGGGATCTACTTCGCGTTAGCCAGATCTTCACAGTGTTTTCTTTTCTTTTCAGTAGTGCGACCAGAACGTCGTCCAGTCGAGGGGGATGCCTGCAATCTTCCAGTCGATGATGCCTATATTCCTACAGACATGACTCTCTCAACCATGAGGTCTATAAGAATATCCTCCAAAAAATTCTCTACTATGCTACATTCGCTTGACATGCACACTCGTAATCAAATAAATCGGGTAGGAGAATAGACAAGCGACGTAATCAGACATGTGATGAGGTATAGAAACAACAATGCGATACAATGGATTCTTTGTTAGCTCGAATAATCATGATTTGCAAAAAGTGGTCCTAGCACAGTGTCCGATGGGTTAAATAAGCAAGTGTCGTAATAGATTCCTCCAACGGGCAGGAATGACTCAATCAATACAAATCTGTTTGTTATGGCATGGTCCCAATGGTCCAACAGTGGTATTTCCATCAATAACTGTGTTTCTAGTCATTCCAGAGTGTTATTCTAATGGTTTGGGGGCCTCCAATGATCATATATCTTCATCATGGAGAATTCCCATTCTGTGTGGTTTTGTTATTCCGGTGAGGTTCAACTTATGTAGATCTGCCTCTTGCGAAGTCTTTTCTGGAACTTCATGTAGTTTATCTAACTTGGCTTTCTTCTTATTGAGATTCCCTACCTTCTTTCCTATGATCCGAGTCTCTAGATTCCTCTTTCCATTCTTATTCTTATATTCTCCTAGTAAATTGACTTCACATTGTTGATGTGCTCTTACAAATTCTTCGGTTAATGTTCCTTCTTTTTTTATTTCCTGGGTGGCTATACTTATTTCTTGCATGGACAGGTTCTTTAAGTCTTCTTGTGTTCTCTCAACTTTGACAACTAATTATCTGTCCCTCTATTGCTTCGACTAATCATATTTTTCTTCTATTAGTCTTGTTATTTTTCTGGCTATGCAGTTCATAAATTCTTTCTTTTTCTGTTCTATAGCTTCCTCCTCTTCTTTCCTTCTGATCTGATCTTTCTCAATCCAAGTCTTTCCTAATAAAGTGGGAAAGGGGCATTGTTCTCAACAAACTTAATGAATTCAAATTCTTCCTCAGTCGATGTTTCACGAGAAATCATAGGTATATTAGTATCTCTTCCACATAGGGTTGTCATCTTTCCTTTAAACAAGCCTATCCTTCCCAATGAAGGTATCATGGCAGGCTTTCCCAAAATTTCCCAAGTGCTTTCTAGCATAATATTCATGTGTGTTTCTTCATCCAATACACAGTCTATGTCGAAGTCTTTTATCCTTGTAACTATGTGTTGGTTTTCTTTCAATATCTCTAACAAACCGACATTCTTGTGGTCCTCCATTGCTTCTTTTAACTATGCTAACATAGTTTGAGCTTTCTCTAATTCTTTGTTTTTATGATTCCCCAACATTCTCTTGGCCTCTTGAATTTCTTTAGAGTTTTCTTGTCTCATGTTCATATTTTCAACTTTATCAATCATTCTTGGGAAATCCTCAACCTCATGAACAATAACATTACAATAAAGACAAATAGGACCTATACCAGGTCATTCTTTAGCAACATGTCCTGACCTTTTGAAATTATAACATAATATTAATCCTCTTTTTCTTTTAAACGATCCCCAACCTCTTCTATACTGCGCATTGGGATCATAGTGTTGGACCTAGAATTTGCAAAAAATATTTCTAGGTTCCTGCATCCACTTATTAGTCCAAAAATTATTTCTATGCATAGGAATAACATATTTTCCTCTATTTCTATTAGATTTATTCAGATAAACGCTTTCTTCTAATCATTCCCTAGTTTGCAGACTAGGACAAAATCTATCAAGCATACCTAGATTCATATTTTCAAAACAAAAATTTCCACTTATATTAACTTTACCAGAGCACAAAGCTTTAAGATCTTACCTCTTTTCTTCATATCCTGGTTTCTTTCTTAGTACAGAGCTTCACAAGTCAAGTAGAATAATATGCATTACAACATCATATCTACACACACAACTTTCTCTTTTCTTTAGTTCCCAACAATCACAGTTGCAGGTCCCAACAACAGAACCATTTATTGGCAGGGGGGCAGACCCAGGGTTTAATGCTTCAACAATGCACCAATAAACCCTAACTATCGGCCCTTTCAACAACACCTATGAATAAGATGAAGTCTCACCTGAGGTAGAGGTAGGGTGGGTTGCAAGTTTCAAGTGTCTACAACTAGGCTGGGACACAGATCTATGATTACAATACTTAACAGAGAACTTAGCTAAAAATATGCATTAGTTCTTGAATCTCCTTCACATCGTAGATAAAAACCTTATTACAGATCAATGTAGTAACAATCAAGATCAATCCCTTAAAACCTCTTATCACATAGCATTAGTTCATATCTTCCATTCATTTACACCATCAAACACTAAGCTACAACATCATATGCATTCATGATACATAACAACAACAACACTAAGCAAATAACCACATAAACAACATCGCACAAATCACATTAAGACATAGGATATACGTGGTTCACCCCAGTGTGGGGCTACGTCCACTAACTTCTTCTTCGTCTTTATTAGTCTCTGATCTTCTTACATTCATATACTCATGTGCACAAAGCCACATATCCCAACTCCATAGTAGACAGGTGATCTGCACTCAACGCACCAGATCCACCTTCCCCAAAATCGGTTCAAGGCACAGAGATAACTCCTCAATATCACAGAGAACTTACATACAACATTTGTGCACAAAGAAACTTAAAAAACACTTTCACTTAGCTCTGCAAGCCTTTAGCACATTCTTTCACAAAGCCAACCAGATCTACTGGTTATCCACTAAGCCAATTACAAGTAGTCATGCACTAAGCCACACTACTTCTTTCATCACTTAGCTACTTATTTATACATTTAGAAAAAGGCCTAATCATGGGTAAACCCATGGGTTGACATCCCTTAACCCATTACATAAACCCTAAAACCCTTTGATGGGTCCACAAGATCACAAAATGAGTGAGATCTCATGATCTCTGCTCTGCCTGGGTGCTCCATCTTCGACCAGCCTGTTGAAGTCCCAAAAGTGGTCAAACATGACCAATGTTTCCTCAAAACTTGGTCAAGGGACAACACTTTGATTCATGTAATCCATTGGTTTTTCATTTCCTTGGTCGTCATTTTGTATCAGGATAGAAGAAACTGCCTCCTCAATGGCATTAGTATATATCGTGAATTCCTTCTCAAAATACGGCTTCACCAAAATTGGTGCAGAACATATTTCTTTCTCAATCCCTTCAAAATCATTTTTGACATTATCTGTCCAATAAAAAGAATGATATTTCTTAAGAAGATTATGAATTGGTTTGACCATCACAACAAAATATGGAACAAACCTATGGACAAAGTTAATAACCCCCATAAAATATTGAACCTCCTTCTTGGAAGTGGGAGCAGGCAGATTAAGGATAGAAACAATCCTTTTAGAATCAATGCTTATTTCTGAATTGGATAAAATGTGTCCAAGGATCTTTCCCTCGGTAATGTCAAAAATGGACTTGGAAGGATTTAGGGAAATGCCAAATTTCCTACATCGCATGAGAAATTTTCTCAGATGACCAAAATGATCTGATTGGATTTTAGAGTATACCCTTAAGTCATCAAGGTAGATATAAATGATATTATCGATCAAATCATCAAAATCTATTTTCATAGCTCTTTGAAAAGTGGCACCTGCATTAAATAAGCCAAACAACATACGCTCATAAGAAAAGGTACCCCAAGGAGTAATAAAGGTGTTTTTATATTTATCTACCCTTTTTACCTTGATTTGATCGTAACCAGAAAAACCGTCAAGTAAGGACATCATTTGTGACCCTAAAACTTGTTGCAAAATCATTTCCATGTTAGGGAGAGGGAACTGATCTTTTATACTAGCTCGATTTAATGCACGAAAATCAATACATAATCTGATCTGACCAGTTGTTTTTTGAACAAGAACCAAATTTGAAACCCATTCAGAATACTTTACTGGAAAGATGACTCCAGCCTTCAAGATTTTTTTCAACTCCTTTCGAATAGTTGCTTCTAGCACAGGGTTAATAGGTCTTTGTTTTTCCCTAACTAGTTTTATGCCTTCCTGGATGGGAATGGAATGTTGTATAAGACTAGGATCAAAGCCATGAATATCTTCATAAGACCAAGCAAAAACATATTGAAATTCACCAAGTAGCTTGGGAAACTTCATTTTCTCTTCGTCTAAACATTTGGCACCTATTATAACATTATGTGGAGCCTCGGGTGTCCAAATGTTCAAGAAGATGGTTTCACCTACCTTCCTTTTCGAATCCTCTTCTTTCTTTTTCTATTTTTTTCCTACATCACTTGATGAAAATGAACTCTCTATAGGAGTCAAGCTTTTAGGAATCTTGTTATCTTCTATGGATATAGTTTCATTAGGATTAAAAGGTTCATTTTGAATGAAATCACAAATTCTCTCATCGTTAGGGATGACCTGCCAAGATTCTATATTGTCGGGGATATGTGGACGATACAGAGATTGAAAAGTACAATCAGGTCTATGTGGAAGAAGTTGTCGATTAGGAGATTCTACAAAAATAGATAATCGATCAGCCATTGAGTTTAACTCCCTCTTAATGTGAGTGATGTTGAAAGATAAAAGGTTCAAGATAAGTGCCCAAATAGTTTGGGTGTATTGTTTCATCAACTTGTTGCTAGGAGAGTAAATTTTACGTGCAAGGTTCACAACAAGATTGGAATCCCCAAAAATTGAAAGGTGACCACAACCAATATTATAGGCATTTTCAATGCCTAATAATAAAGTTTTGAATTCAGTGACATTGTTAGTGCAAGCGAACTCTCACCTACAAGAAAAGTTATGGATCTTTCCTATAGGAGAAATCAAGATAATGCCAGCTTTGTTACCTTCATTAGAGCATGAACCATCAAATTTCATGTGCCACATAAATCATCTAAATCAATTTGTTCCATGGGGATGTTCTCCTCCTCAGCAAAGATGGAATACACCCCTAGGTCCTCTTCGATACAATTTACATTAAGTTGTGGGACACTCTCTATGTAAGGTGAAATCCTTCCCTCTCTAAGCGCTATAATGTTTTTACCACTACGAGGAATGGATAAGTGTGTCCCATCAAGTGAGAGGTATCCACCCGTCAAAGATTGCCAATATCTTCCCAATATGATTGAGTAATTTCTTATTGGCATATCAATTACCTCAATACTAAGGGTTGTCCTTATTTTCGGGTGAGCACACAAAACTAAGGTCACATCTTTAATCTCTCCTATGGTTGTTTGTTGTAGGATATTATAAGAGATCATTCTTCTGGTGTTTTCATTTGTACAAGACAATCCTATCTCCTCCATAATAATATTCAACATCACACTTGGGCCCAAACCACCATCAATGAGGCAACAATGAGCGATCTTATCCATAATATTTACAAAAATATAAAAAGGGTGGTTTTTTACAGGGCATATAAAGTTATGTACACCTACCTTATTTACAAATGAATCCTCTTTGTTTACCTCTTCACATAGGTTGGCTACAACAAAATCTTTTCCTTCCATGAATTATTTTAGACGCCTCTGTTGTTCAGGGATGACAACCATGTCCAGAAGGGTTGCATTTGCTTTGATGTTGGCCAACTAATTTAAGATATTGTATTTGGAAGAGGGGAGAGGGGAAGTAATTCCTTGACTCTTAGGAACCTTAGGAACATGAACAACATCAGTAAGTGAGGATGAGCTCTGGCTAGAAGAATTGTGGGGAGGATCAAATTTTCCCTTGGGAGCATAGGATTTGTTCCTAGTATTGATGATCATGACATATTCTAGCTCTGCAAAATCTAGGACATCGATAGTAGTTTATGGTCTTTTACCAAATATATTATCTATGGCACTTTTCCTTACTTCACATGTGGCTTCCTCGTGGTGTTCTTCGCAAAAGTTACACCAACTTCGAGGCAAGATAGCTTTAGGCTGAAATTTATTCTCAATCAGGTTTCAAAAGGGGGGTGCAGAAGAGGATGAATCTCCAGGGGTGAGAGGGGACACAGTCCCCTTTCACTCATATGCTATCATACAATGGTTCATATCTTGTACTAGTTGTAAGAGGGAATACATGTCTGTCTATTTAATTGATTCTCTCTCAGGAAGAATTGTTCTTTCAAGCTGCTCTTCATACTCTGAACAAGTATGCAGAGCGGAACCGAGATTAAAAATGGATTTTTCCTCAAGCCTATGCCAATAGGGGGGAGGTAATTCATTTTAGTAATGCGGGAAAGTGGCTTGGTTCTGAGGTCAAATGAGTTCATGGATCTGATTGTATAGCTTAGTGAAACGCAAGTTGAAAGACTTGATGGTCTCACCATCCTTATAGCTGACATTATTATATTCCCGTAAATTTTCGGCTGGGCTTTTAGATTTCCCATAAGTGGACCTGAACCAACTGATTAACTCCTCCCAATTAGATAGAATCTTAGGAGGAAGTTCGAATAAATCGGCCACAGTATTTCCCTCCAAGGAATTATCGAATAAGTGCATGCAAGTATCATTGTCATTGGCCCCTATGTTGTGACAAGCATTAGAAAATTCCACCAAGCGTTCTTTCGTACTGACTGTGTTATTTCCTGAAAACCTAGGAATATCTTCTTTGAATTTAAGAAGTGGATGAGTAGCAGGTGCTAGGTTAAGAGGAGAGGACACATGCCATAGTGTGGTTGTGGCGTCTTCTTCAAACTGAAAAATCCCATACTTTTTAATGACTTTGGTGGGGTTTGTGGTATATTGGATAGGGATATGATGGATATACAAGATACCAATCACTAATGAAGATGAAGACCGAGAAGAGGAATCACTTCCAGTGCAACCAGAGTGATGCCGATGCCCGCTCCCTACACAACTCACAGGTCGAAAGGTCCACATCAGCACAGGATCTTTCCTTTACCACTGGCCCGAAGAACTCTAAACGGCTCTTCTATTTCCCTATTGGGAAATCTGCACCCACAACAACTCTCACGGGATCCCCTCTTTACACTTGGGAGATCGGACTTCGCAACTTCGTGAATCCAGTGGTCAAGCGTTGGTCTCTCGAATCCCTAAAACCTAAAACAGTCAACACTGACCTTTCTTCTTTTCTTTTAGGATTTTCCCTATCGTGATTTCAGCGATTTTGATGTCAAGAAACTTGTCTCCTTGACTCTCGAATCCCTATTTTCCAAAACTCTGATACACTCGCCTACTTTGACTTTTCAACGCTACCTCACCCCATCGGCATTTCGGACTTTGCGATATTGTGAATCCTAATGCAGAGTTTTCAAAACTTCACTCCATGAAACTCTAAAGTAGTGTGCCACCTATCCACTCACTTAATTCTCCGTGGCCTACACAAATCCTCTTGGATTTCGGGCTATTGCGTTTCATGATTTCGCGATTCCTGTTACCAAGTTTACGGGACTTGCACCCACGAAACCCCGATATAGAATTCCACATGAAAATCCAATGGCCCTTGTGGCTTGGATCTATGGTCCTCCTACTCCTAAGATTAGAACCTTTTGAAATACTTGTGGTAACTCACTTTCTCTTCTGTGAGATCTGGGTGGCTCACAGGATTTCGTGAATCCTCCTTAGAGAATTTCGACAATCCGTTCCTCCTTGGCGATTTCTGCGAATAACTAAGTGTTTCTCCGCAAACTTGTCCTCCTGCAGTGAAAAACTACGACACCTTCTTAATTCTTCCAGTACAACTCTTGTGCAACCCTTTCATTGGTTATAAGGCTTTATCCCTCCTGAGCTTCCTTATAACTCCGAGTCTTAGAGAAGACTCTTGCATGCACTCCTTGCGGCAACCTTCAGACACTTCCAAATGTTGAATTTCCTTCGACCCTGCACACACCTGCAGCAGTAGTCTCTAATTACTTCACTCAAGTTCACAACCCTGAGACTTTACTTGGCCTACACCCTCCTTGCACGGCTCTTATGCCTAACTGCACTTCTGAACAAGAACAAAAGCTATCCTATCTGAACCCTTTCTCAACGCACTCCTTGCGGACAATTCGACTTCACTCCTTGCAGGAACCCTTGTTCAGATAGAGAAACAATTGAAACTCATTCCTACTTCCTTTCAAACTTCAAACTCAAAACATGAAATCATATACATAGAATATAAAGAAAATGTATAACAGGAAGGAAACATTCATGAGCATATCATTCAACATCAATACAGAGAGAACAAACAGGGAACCATGAATCTGAATCAAACTCTTTCTATTAATCGAAATATTTGTACATGGGTGTTCTTACATAGCTCTCTTCTTCTTCTCTATGCTCTTCATACACTAATGATGCTTCTCTTCAATAATGTTACAATACACAAGGAGGGTGTCTATATCCCGTTTCCCTCTTGCGCTCTAAAACTGTCTAATCTACACATTCAATTCTACCTACTTGCATTAACTACAATAAATGCCTTCTACCTACTAAGGACGAGAGCAAATTTCTCAAGGTCCGTTTACATTATACAAGTTTGCTCCTTCTTAATTATCTCATTTAAGATTACGCATCAACTTCAAGGTAATTTAAAATTTTGTACTGGTGCTTGTACAACTATCCATCATCTCTGCACTGGCTCGCTTGATGTTGGCGATGCTCCTGCATCATACTCCCTGGCTTGAAAATTTTCATGGGCTCCTATCCATGAGCCTGTGCATGGTTTGTCTATGCCTCTGTATCTCTGCTTCATTCTCCTAGCTGGTATCTTCAACTGGATGGCCCTTCCACTTGACCAAATACTCAAAATATTGTTTTCGCCTGGTCTTCTTGCTTACTCTCTTGTCCAGTATGCGCTCCAGCTGTGGCTTTTCTGCAACTAGCATCTGTTTTTCCATTGGATTACTGGCTGCTCATCTCTAGTACCTTCTTCCTCTACTTTATATGGGTACAAATCTGAGTTATTGAATATCAGAGAAATTTTGATCCCATCGGGTAATTCAACCTCGTAAGCATTCACCCCAAATTTCTTCAAGACCTTACATGGCCTGATTTTCTTCATCTTCAGCTTATTATATGTTCCTCTCAGGAACCGTTCCTTTCTCAAATGTGCCAGAATTAAGTCACCAACCTCAAACTGAAGTTGTCTCTTGTGTTGATCAGCTCTGCGCTTATATTCTTAGCTCGAATTCAGCAGTCACTGCTTCACCTGGCTGTGAAGTTCTTTCATCGCCTCTGCGAATTCTTCTGCACTAGCACTCCTAGTCACAATTTGTTCTGAATCTCTTAGTTCAAAAATTCCTCTCAGTTGCATGCCATAGACAACCTGAAATGGACTTTGCCCTGTTCTTCTATTAATTGAGTCGTTATAAGAAAACTCTGTCTGTGGTAATATGTTTTCCCACTGGCTGTGGTGTTCTGTCACCAAGCTCATCAGTAAGTCTCCTAGACTTTTGTTCACCACTTTTGTATGTCCATTCGTCTGAGGATGATAAGATGAAATAAATGACAGGTTAGTTCCCAGCTTCTTCCATAAGGTCCTCCAAAATTTCCCTATGAATTTGGTGTCTTGATCTGAAACTATGCTTCTTGGTAAGCCATGAAGTCGAATGACTTCTTTGAAAAACAAATTCGCAATGTGAGTTGTGTCACTGGTTTTCTGACATGGAATGAAGTGTGCCATCTTGGAAAACCTATCCACCACCACAAAGAATGAGTCAAAACCTCTTTGTGTTCTTGGCAACCCCAATACAAAATCCATGCTGATTGCATCCCATGGTCTTTCAGGTATGGGCAATGGTTGATAAAACCCTGCATTCTGTTTCCTTCCCTTCGAATGCTGGCAAATTCTGCATTTGTCCACAAATATCTTGACATCTGCTCGCATTCCTGACCAAAAATATGACTCATTCAACTTTGCGAATGTCTTTTCATGACCAAAGTTCCCTACCAATCCTCCACTGTGTTTCTCCTTTAGCAAGTTCTCCCTCATGGAGCATTTCAAAATACACAGTTGATTACCCTTGAACAATAATCCTTCTTGGATCATGTACTCTATCCATTGGCTTCTGTCTCTAAGAATTGGATTCTTAGTTGCTTCATACGCCTCCTTAAAATACTGATCATCTGCGTACATGTTCCTAAGATCATCAAAACCTAACGTTTTGACTTTGAACTCCTGCAATAGCAAACATTTTCTTCTCAAAGCATCAACAACTTTGTTAGAAGTACCCAAAATATGTTTAATCACAAAAGTGAAATTCTACATATACTCAACCCATTTGACATGTCTCTGATTCAACTTTTCCTTTTGATTCGCAAACTACAGTGCATGATTGTCACTGTATAGGACAAACTCCTTCGGGATCAAGTAATGTCTCCATTTCTTCAATGCTCGGATAATAGCATAGAACTCCTTATCGTAAGTGGAGTATTTCACTTTCGCTTCATTCAGATTCTCGTTGAAGTATGCTATCGACCTGTCTTCCTGAATCAAGACTGTGCCTATCACAAACCCACTTGCATCACATTTTACTTGAAATGTCTTCTGGAAATCTGGCAACACCAAAACTAGTTGTTCCATGATCTTCCTCTTCAATAGATTAAAAATTTTCTCAGCCTCTTCTCTCCAGTGAAAATACTTGTGTCTTTTCTTCACTGTGTCCATCATCGCTACACTAATTCCACTGAAATTATTAATGAACATTCGGTAGAAACTAGCTAGTCCGTGAAAACTTCTCACCTCAAAGATATTCTTCGGTGATGGCCAATTCTTGATTACCTCCACCTTATCTGGATCCATCCTCAACTCATCTGCAGAAATAACAAATCCCAAATAAACAAGATCTGTCTTCATGAATGAGGACTTCTTCATGTTTATCAACAAATTCTCTTTCTCTAACCTCTGCATCACTGTAGCCAAATGCTTCAGATGCTCTGCCACTATTTTACTGAAAACCAGTGTGTCATCTAGATACACAATGATAAATTTTCTGATGAACTCCCTCAGGACTTCGTTCATCAACCTCATGAAGGTGCTTGGCACATTTTTTAAGCCAAATGACATAAAAAGACATTCATACAACCCTGCGTTGGTTTTGAATGTTGTCTTCCACTCATCACCTTCTCTCATGCGGATTTGATGATAACCGCTTTTCAAATCGATCTTTGAAAAATACTTTGCTCCATTCAAGAAATCCATCAGATCATCCATCCTCGGTAATGGAAATCTGTACCTGATGGTTATCTTGTTGATCGCCCTCAAGTTAGTACACATCCTCCAGCCTCTGTCTTTCTTTGGACTGAGTACTATTGGAATAACACATTAACTCAAGCTTTCCTTGACAAAACCTTTGTCCAACAACTCCTAGACTTGTCTTTTAACTTCTTCATTTTCTTACGGCGTCAATCTGTACGCGGCTTTATTTGGAAAACTAGCACCTGGTATGAGATCAATATAGTCACTCACACTTCTAATTGGTGGCAACGAATGAGCTAGTTCGTCCACTACTATGTCAGCGAACTCTTCCAACAGTTCCTGAACTTCTTCTGGTAAATCATCCACCCTTGTGCTGATCAAAACAATCTTTAGTTTTCTGACCACAATGAACTGTGGATCCTCCTTCTTCTTGACCTCTGTAAGAAGTTCCTTCCCACTCATGAGAAGTACTGTGTTTCTTACTTCTGGTTTCACCTCGTTATCTTTAACTGGAAGAAACATGTGAGTTCTCCCATTCTTCTCTAGGGTGTATGTGTTCATTCTCCCATCATGAATCACATTCCTCTCATATTGCCATGGTCTACCCAACAATAGATGACAAACATCCATAGGAATGACATCACATAATATCTTATCATTATATCCTCCTATCTTAAATTCAACTAAACACTTTAGTGATAGTTACCTAATGTCCTTTTTGTAGCCACAAAACTCTATATGGGCTTGGATGATCAGTCATCTCCAGCTCCATCTTTTATACCATCTTGGTTGAAATGAGATTATTCATGCTACCACTGTCTACAATGACCTTCCATACCCTATCCTTGGTCTTGCAAGCAGTCCTGAAAAGTCTGGTTCTTTGGACTGAACTCTCCACCTCCTTCTCTGGTGTCAAAAGGACTTTTCGCATCATCAACGATCTTCTGCCTTCAGTGTCTTTTGCCTCAACATCCTACCTTTGTACCTTAGTGATGTGAGATTCTTCCCCTTCTTTCTTCTTGTTTAGACACTCATACGACTTGTGCCCATTATTTCCACATGTGAAGCATGTTATTACTCCACCTCTTCCTCTTCCCCTACCTCTAGTACGAGGAAAAGTGTTATTGTCAGCATAATCTCCTCTCTGCTCAGTATGTTGTCCTTTCTATTCAGCACATTTCCCTCTCTATGAGGTTCCACCTCTCTCAGTTCGAGTCTAAGGTTTCTTCCAGTCCTCCTTGGGCTTATGATATTTGTCCCGGGCAACTGATTTGCCTCTAGGATGACTTCTACCTTGGCATCTCTGACTCTTCTTTTAGCTTATCTTCTCTTCAACTTTCAGAGCCATCTGATAAGCATCTTCCACCGTTCAGATGGTTACCATGCTCATCTCATCCTGAATGTCATATCTCAAGCCATTCAGGTATCTGGAAACTTTTTCATCATTGCTCTCCCAATGACCTACCCTGATGTTCAGCTTGTAGAATTCTTCAGTGTATTCTTTTACTGTCATAAGATTCTGTCTTAGATTCTGCATTCTCCTGAATAGAGTAATTTGATAATATCTGGGGATGAATTTCGCTTTCATATTCATGATCATTCTATCCCACCTTTTGATCTTTTGCTTGCCTTTGCAACGTCTGTCAGCTTGTAGTTCATCCCACCACAAGTTGCATGTCCTTTCAATCTCGTGATAGCATGCTTTACTTTCTTGTCCTCTTCGACATATTCATAGTCAAAGTATGTGTCTAGAGCTCTAATCTAGTCTAGAAGCTCCTCTGCATCCATATTTCCCTCATAAACTAGAATGTCCATCTTTGCTCTTGCACCCATTCTTGCAATAGCTCTGATCAAGCGTTCGTTTGATGCATCTTCGACTGCAACTTCTTCTTCATGTTTAGCCTCAACTTCTCTTTCGGAATCACTAAGATCCCTTGCACTGATTGTGCATCTTTGCACTGTCTCCATGTCTTCGAGTCTAGCTCTTATATCACACATCTCTCTCTCCATAGCTGGATCTGTCATCTGCCTACCTCTTCTTCTCGACATTTCCCTATCCTCTGGTGGATCGGGTGTTTTCCTGTCCCTTCTCCTTGGTGGCATGGTGAATTCTTCTTTCTCTCTGCTATAGAAATAAAAGAACCTTTCTGAGCTCTGATACCAAACTGATGCTGACACCCGGTCCCTACACAACCTGTAGGCCTAAAGGTCCATGTTAGCATAGAATCTTTCCTTTACCACTGGCCCGAAGAACTCTAAATGGCTCTTCTATTTCCCTATCGGGAAATCTACACCCACAATAAATCTCATGGGATCCCCTCTTTACACTTGGGATATCAGACTTCACAACTTCACGAATCCAGTGGTCAAGTGTTGGTATCTCGAATCCTCAACACCCGAAACAGTCAACGCTGACCTTTCCTCTTTTCTTTCAGGATTTTCCCTATCGCGATTTCGGCGATTGCGATGTCGAGAAACTTGTCTCCTCGACTCCTGAATCCCTATTTGTCGAAACTCCGATACACTCATGTGCTTTGAATTTTCAACGCTACCTCACCCCATCGACATTTCAGACTTCGCGATATCGTGAATCCTAATGCAAATTTTTCGGAACTTCACTCCACGAAACTCCGAAGTAGTGTGCCACCTGTCCACTCGCTAACTTCTCCATGGCATACACAAATCCTCTTGGCTTTCAGGATATTGCTTTTTGTGATTTCGTGATTCTCGTTACCAAGTTTATAGGACTTCCACCCACGAAACCTCGATATAGAATTCCACATGAAAATCCAATGGCCCTTGTGGCTTGGATCTACGGTCCTCCTCCTCCTGAGATTAGAACCTTCTGAAATACTCGCGGTAACTCACTTTCTCTTCCGTGTGATCTCAGTGGCTTACAGGATTTCGTGAATTGTCCTCAGAGAATTCTGACCGTCCGTTCCTCCTTGGTGATTTCTGTGAATAACTAAGTGTTTCTCTGCAAACTTGTCCTCCTGTGGCGCAAAACTACGACACCTTCTTAATTCTTCCAGGTACAACTCCTGTGCAATCCTTTCAGTGGTTATAAGGCTTTATCCCTCTTGAGCTTCCTTATAAGTCTGAGTCTTAGAGAAGACTCTTGCACGCACTCCTTGCGGCAACCTTCAGACACTTCCAAATGTTGAATTTCCTTCGACCCTGCGCACACCTGCAGTAGCAGTCTCCAATTACTTCACTCAAGTTCACATCCCTGAGACTTTACTTGGCCTGCACACTCCTTACACGGCTCTTCTGCCTAACTACACTTCTGAACGAGAACAAAAGCTATCCTATCTAAACCCTTTGTCAACACACTCCTTGTGAACAATTTGACTGCACTCCTTGTTGGAACCCTTGTTCAAATAGAGAAACAATTGCAACTCATTCCTACTTCCTTTCAGACTTCAAACTCAAAACATGAAATCATATACACAGCATATAAAGCAAATGTATAATAGGAAGCAAACATTCATGAGCATATCATTCAACATCAATACACAGAGAACAAACATGAAACCATGAATTTGAATCAAACTCTTTCTATTAATCCAAATATCTGTACATGGGTGTTCTTACACATCTCTTTGCTTCTTCTCTATTCTCTTCATACACTAATGTTTCTTCTCTTCAATAATGTTACAATACACAAGGAGGGTGTGTATATCCCGTTTCCCTCTTGTGCTCTAAAACTATCTAATCTACACATTCAATTCTACCTACTTGCATTAACTACAATAAATGCCTTCTACCTACTAAGGATGAGAGAAAATTGCTCAAGGTCCATTTACATTATACAAGTGTGCTCCTTCATAATTATCTTGTTTAAGATTGTGCATCAACTTCAAGGTAATTTCAAAATTTGTACTGGCACTTGTCTAGCTATCCGTCGTCTCTGCGCTGTCTCGCTTGATGTTGGCGATGCTCCTGCATCACAGAGCCACCACTAGATGCCATATTGTGGATGATAAGTGAAGGATAAAAGGATGAACTTGAAGAATCTGACAAAATTCTTCTTAGAGAACTTTGTTGGGTAGATAACACTACATTTCTTCTTCCTATTTAAGCAATAGGGCTAGTTTAGGGTGATAAGCCTCTTCTTCTTCTAAAGATGCGAGAGTCTAAGGACATGAAAGAAAAGCCAAAAATGAAGGAACAAGAGGGATACTGTTGATTTCTAGGTTGTCTATGTCTAGCTTCCCAAGGTTCTTGGGCACTAATATCTCGCTCAATTGCTGCCCATGAATGATTAAGCTCAACACGGGTTTTCGTAGTGTCTAAATTGCATTAAACAGGTTCAAAGCAATGCTGGTATGATCTTGAAGATCGGGCTCAATATTGGGTTGCCTTATAATAGGCACATTCATTAATAAATAAAACATTCAAAGAATCAATATAAAAAAAAAAGATGTATCGATGATAATCGAGTATAAAAAGTTAACCAGAGAGATATTGAAGATCTCCCCAATATGATCGCCAAATAAATGTTGAGGAAAAGATATGAAATGATCTTACTCAAGCATTTTCAGATTTTTCTTTGCTAAATCAAAATAGATGAGAATGTCACCCTAGGTTTATATCCATCAAAAATAAAATCCTAACTCACAAGTATCAATTACAAGTGCTTAGGCTAGTCTTTTTCACAATTAAAAGCTTGCTGGAAAATTCATTTTAATATGATTTTCTGAATATAATAGTTGCTAAAAACAAATGTAAAGATAGAAGTAAAGACACCAAGATGATAATCAAGACATGAGACATAAATCAATCCTTTATTTCATTCCAATTCACCAAATAGTCATTCTCTTTACAAAATCTCATGCAGAAACTTTGGACCAAAGTCAAACTTAGACATCCCCAATGGAACATACAAAAGGACCTCTGACAAAAAATCAAAATTGAACTCTAAAAGTTGGATCAGCTTGCCACAGATTACTTCCCACTCAACTATGCACAATAGCCTTTGTCAGTCATGAAAACTAATTCAAAAACAGACAAGTCTACATAGACTATCAAAGATAGATCAACACCTATGAAAAAACAAGTGTCTAAATGATGTAATTCAGCCTTGAATCTTGTTGTTTACAATAATACCCTACTATCATAAAAAAGAATTATGCTTGTGATAAATCAAGGAATGAATGAAAACTTAATTATCTCAACATAAACTCAAATAGAAAACCTTAGTATTCTTCTCCTTCTATCCTCCTCTTGTTCCTCCCTTTCCTTTTTCCTTTAAGCAAATTAGAATTGGTTGAAGTAGTTGAACTACTTCATTAGTTAAGTTAACTAGAAACTCAACCAACCTTTTAGTTAAGGGGGGGAATTAATAAATCATAATAAGAGTTTAAATAAATAATAACTTGTAGGTGGGGCCCCTTGTGATTCTCTTTAGTTGTTAACAATCATAACATAACTAGTTAATTAAATAAAACACTCCTCCTTGTGACTCCCATCATCACATTCATATTTGACATTTATCACATTATTTTTTTTGAAATAATTTTCAAAATATATTACCAATATATCCCAAAAGACATGTTGTCCAAAAGAAACTGAAGTCAATTGTTCTCAACAACAAACAAATAAATAAAGCTTAAAATCCATATTTTCCAGTCTCCGAGGCAATATTTCCTTTGTTTCTGCTATCACATTTTAAACTCTCTAAATTTTCCTTAGGCTGTGTGGAGCCTTTAGGGATAATCTCATCGATCACATGAGAGAAATTGTCCCTCCATTGCATGCGGGAGGACATTGATTTATCATAATCATTTGAAGGTGAGGAAGGGGAAGTAATGGCTTTCCCTTTGATAGGGACATAGTGGACCTCAATTTTCAGACTTTTATTTGAATAACTCATTTATGTATGTGTAATTGATTAGAAAATAGTTCCTTTAACAACCATACATGACAACTCTTCCAAAATGTGAAATATACTTTAGCTCAACAACATATCAGACTCACGCAATCCAATCCATACAAATTGTTTAAATGTTGTTAATGAGTAGGGGGTGAAAAAATGTCCTGGTATATGAGAGGGGTTTGTATTGAGAGAAACATGATATAATGGGGGCAAAAGAAGCATGTTTACTTCTCAATACAACAAACAATCAATTGTAATCCTAACCAAAGAAAATAACATTGTGATCCAACCAAGAAACTACGACTTCAAACTACTTCAATACAAAATTCTTCTTGACTATAATTGAATTTTAGAATAGGGAGTGAAAAATTAATGTGGGAAGGCAATGGGGTTGTAATTAGCGAAAAGAGAAATGATGGTAGGGAAATAGAGTGGATATTGTTCATAAACTGAATTAAGTAATCCATAAAACCATTATGTAAAAGGAAATAACCCCAACCAAATAATCATTGTGATCAAATGAAAACTAATGTGTATAATTCAATTAATTGTGTGCATCGACTTGTTCATTGTTTGTAATCATATTTTCAACATAGTGTCACAAAACAAGACAACATGCATTCCACAACAACCTGTAGAAGGGTTTTGTTTCTTCTTATTCTTCCATTTAATGTTTTAAAACAATTCCCCAATGAACACATAGTCACTTATTTCCACTTTGTTCAGTATCAAAAATCAACCACCTTCCAACAACGCAAACAAAAAAAGCATGCCCAATTTAATCCCTCAATTCAATAAAACAATTAAATCGTCATGAGACCATACTAACACAACAACCATGCCTATCTTCGTTAAGATGCATGATATTCATTAAAAAACTACTCTGAATTTAAACACCCACAACGTTGGGCTATTAATCAATATAACGAGGTAGCAATAGTAAGCCTGATCTCATCTCATAATTGATCAAATTTGAAACAAAACCATTTTTTTTTAAACCCCATCAATATATCTGATGGCACAATCAATAATATCTATATCATATATAGTGGATGGCAATACGATGATCACCATGATTGCAATAATCCCATGGTATTTTAACAGTCACATCATTCATTAATATTTAACAGTCACAACAATCATTAACTCAACTTAACATGTTGTAGGCATGACACATATACCCATGCATCATGCAAGAATAATTTTTGTGAATTAACCAATTAAAAACTAATAATGGGTCAACAATTCACTAATCACAATGTAAAAGACAACCATTGTATATTCGATCCCATTTCTCCAATCAACTAGTTAACAATGGTGAACCTATCAATTAGATTGTTATAATTACCAATTTTAGTGACCGAATACCAATACCAACACCACTGTCAACATAATCGATGGGGCAAGCCAGTAATCAAACATTATCAACAATACATCACCCATCCATAACCATCAATAGTATACCCGACAAGACATACGGTTCCCTCTTATAAAAAACTAGGCTTAAGAAAACAAGGGTTCACTATGTGGACCAACACAAGGAGGTTGGTGTCGAATCCCATCATTGGATGAGAAACTTTGAGATCAATGGTGCATACTCAAGGTATACCACCAATAAATTTTCATAGAGGGTGACAATTCACGAGATAGGAGACACTTTGAATAGAGGAGCAAAGGCTCCATTTTGGCCTTGTAACAATACTTAGAACACACAGGGTATAACCCTTGTGGTTCTCCCAATCAACCAACTATCAATGCTGAGATAAAACAAATATGATAAAAAGAAATATAACCCACTACACAATCATCGGTAGCATGAAAAAACCCATACCAAGTGAAACAATGCTCAATGACACAAGGCATTTCAAAACTAGTAAACCCCATAACATTAAAAGACTGGGTATGGTGATATGAATGCATGGAGACAACGAGCCACTCTTGAAAAAATGAAACCTTCCAACTAAAACCAACAAGGATGAAAGAGAGACTTTATGGCTTCTAACACTCAAAATGACCAATAACACTATGGCTTCAAACATTATTGCAATGAAAACCACCAACAATTCATTCTAGAAAATATCACAAATTTACACAGTTGCCAGACTTAAGGAAAGCACATACCCATACATCCTGAGCCAATATTTATTTCATAACCAGAGCATCTTCATGGATGGTCAAAAAGACATACTTGTAACCAAAATCACCTTAAAAACGTGATCTTGGCCAAGCAGTTCTTCCTTTGCTTGAAATTCAGGGCCTAACCAGAGAAAAACAAAGTTGAACAACATATGACCTGTGGCGGATAGTGGAAGGAGTAGGAGTGGAGGGCAGTAAATGCACGTCTCATCCAACCTTCAGTCATTCAATTCATTAGTACACGCCAGCCCACTAATCCATTAATTCATTCAATGAAACCTTGCATCGAAACCAACATCCACTATTTTCCAAAAACTCCACCCTATGTCACATTTACCACTACCAACCATACTATAATGCACATCACATGTATTTCCATATAACTCAATAAGTTGTATATCCATTAACCCATTATCTAGGACTAACAATAATTCACCTAAACTTCAAAATTCATAGTGCAACATCATATAACATAGTAGCATAGTTCATCTCTTGTGGACTTTGTTCACATTGACTTACTTATTTTCAGTTACACTTGTTTGTGGTTACTAACACGTATCTTTTGCAAGTAACAATGGACATGATAAGTCATTTCAACACGACATTAGAGTCTATAGAAATAGAAAAATCATGCATTACCCATCATCTATTTTTCGTGAATAGAACCAAAATCGATCATCAATCATGCTCAAACCTATAAGAAATGTCGAATAGGAGCATAAACATGGAAAAAGAACCAAATCTGATCTCCAAATCTACAAGTGGGTCCCACCTACTAGTATTATATATGTTATTGGATTATAATTAATAGGCTCAAGAAATAATTTGTGGGCGAAATCCTCATTGTGATTTTAATCATCAACAAGGGGGAGTATCACCCTAGAAGGAAGGATCCCTTTTTTTCATTTTTTTGAAAGGGGGAGAATGATTAGTAAAATCCAATTAATATTGAAAAAGGGGTTTTACATTGTTTCCATCAATTACAAAGGGGGATAATGTTGGACATGGTATTATGTTGTTGGCATTGATGTCAAGAATATCAATATGGTATTGTAATTATATGTCTTTGAGATCATAAATCTTAGAAGAGATGTCCTTATGATTGGATAAAGACAATGCATAAAGGAGCGCATTGACAAAAATATCATAAGGAAGAACGTTAATCAAAGCTCAAAAAAGATGGTATATTTGAAGTAACACAGGATATAGAGTTCAACGAGTCAAGAAATACTTTTGTAAAGGATCGAGTTATAGGAGTCCTTCTTTCTTAGTTCAGGACAATCCAAGATCGTTATCTCGAGGTGAAGTCAGAGGTTGAGAAGGATTAAATCTCAATCGTTAGATTAGCATTATGGACCATTGGATCAACTAGAAGATAAATTACTTCAACACTTTTCCACTTCGCCCCTTCAACGATTATTGGAGACAAGGAAGAATCCAAGAAATCTCGAAGTCACGAAATAATGCCTACCATCAATTAAGAAGGATCCTCGGATGGTTTCCTAGCCGTTGGATCAATATTTGATCTAGAGTTAAGAATTAACCATTGATCTGGAATGGAAATGTTGAACCATGATATCACACTAAAGGAAATAAGGTTGTCAACTCTGGTGCTGACCACTTTAGAAAAAAGGAGTCTGAAACATGTAAGTTTACCTAAAGGTTGAAGCCCCGAAGTTGCGAACTCCCATCGACCGTCGAATCAAAGGAAGAGCGGGGAAATCCCATCAACCATTGATTTGGAATGAATATTGAAACTGTCATATCATGCTAAAAGGAAGAAGGTGGTAAACTCCATCATTTACTTATTCTAACGATAAGAATATCAGATAAACCAAGATCCCAAACTCTAGAACCCTAGAGTTAATAAAAGCCATATATCAAGACAAGGAAATATCTACAGTAATAGATCTATTCGACACTTGAAAAATTCAGGAGAATTAGATCAAAGTCTCAAAAGTGTCATATTCCCAAAGCAACGAAAACCATCAGATCAATAAGAAACTTTAGATGAACCTATGACCGTTAGATCTAGGAGGAAGACATGTGACACATCAGTAGGCCTACGTTAGCAGGACCATGTCAGCAATAGATGACACATGGCCTAATCCGATGATGACAAGTGTCAAAATACATATGGTACATAAGTTCTATGAAAGTCACAAATCAAGGTGACACATGGAATCCATTGATCCAGTGCCACATCAATAGTGACATCAGCAAGCCATGTCACTCTAGGACTACATCCTCTGGGGATGTACAACTTCTCCTACCAGTAAATATACCCGAAGCGTCAAAGATCGAAGTCATGAATTAACTTTTATCATTGATATAATATCCTACGGAATATTTCTTGACCATATAATCAAGTATAATGGAATGATAGAGTAAGCATGAATCATGAAGTAACACTAACTATTGATGTACTTCGAAAGCATTGTCAACCGTTGATCAAGAATAGTGGAAGGATAGCGTAAGCGGAGGTGTTAACTAATAGCAAGTGGTCACTTCAATTTATGACTTATTGGGTAGGTAAACCTCTAGAGGAATCGCTTTATTCCAGACTCTTGGAGCCAGGAATAGACGAAGTGCCAGAGTGAATGAGAACCGTTCATATCAACTCCTGATTGATTTTTGATTTAAAATTTTGCTTGAAGCCTATGGATAAGCCAGGATCTTCAATCCGATGGAAGATTAAATATTCACCGTCTGATCTACTAGTGAATATAGTATTCACACTTCAGTGAAATTTACTCCGGGAGTGTTGAAAGACTGCAAAGGACGGAAGTCCTGAAGGATGAAGTACTGGGAAACCCGGTTCCAGCACCGATAGATTGATAAGGTAGAGAAGCTAATAAGAAGTTTAAAGGACCTAGAAGTAAATAATCACTCATAAATTTGAATATGGACCCATGTAGAATAATAAGGGAGAAAGTACAAAAGTGCTAACATAATAACGTGTGAAATAGATAAGCCTATGGTTTTGAGCTCACAGTCACAAAGGGAAGTGGATTGAAGGAAGCACCTATCTGCAAAATTTGAATCTGGAAATCAACAATACAGATTAAATAACATGCATGGATAAGCGCATGGATCTAGCCATCGGTTACACGCAAAGGAGAAAAGGTTTAGCGCCTTTAGATTTGGTGCTTGAGCATTGTTACACCCATATAGGTTGTTATAGCTCTGTGTCAGGGACAAATTTAAGCCTGAATGCACTATAGAGGTCCTTGGACACCTCATTACGGATTTGATGTGCAATGAGTCAAATTATAGGTTGTCATAACTATGGGTTGACCTAGAAACCAATGTCAATTAAGAATATTATTCGTAATTAAAAGAGATTGAAAGAAGAACCAAGTTCTCCCAATAAACTTAAAGGATAATAGTAAAAGAATAAATTTGTTATTAAAATAACATAGTTGTTAATAAATGAAAGGGTGTGATGGTTCATTATTAAAAGACACAACGATTCAAATGTCATACCTTTTGGGATACTATATAAACAAAAAGGTATGGTGAAAGAAAGATGTCTTTGTAGTCCAAATGAGAAGATCAAAAGAAAAAGTAGAGTTCAAGAAGGAAGTCTAAAGATACTTATGTAGCGAGGGTGGAAGGGAGACGCAATGAAGGATTCATATATTTTACTAAGTAATGTGTGAAAACAAGGGAGTTGGTGCTTCCTACAGCTGGTTCCCTAAAGACAAGGGAGTTGGTGCTTCCTAGGGTTGGTGCCCTAGAAACAAGGGAGTTGGTGCTTCCTATGGTTGGTTCCCTAAAACAAGGGAGTTGGTGCTTCCTAGGGTTGGTGCCCTGAAGAAGGGTATTTGTGTCTCCAAGAGTTGGTTCTCTAAAGAGGATTGGTGTCCTTCACAAACAAAAGATTATTCTTTATAAACTTTGTAATGCTTGATGAAGTATACTTATATAATTGATTATTTAAATACAAAGTCCATTGTTGATCAATAATGATGATAATTAGAATAAAAGATTAGTTACTAATTGTTTAAAANCCCCCCCCCCCCCCCCCCCCTCTCATTATTTCCAACACTGCCCGAACCCTCACATCACCATTGATTCCTCATTCTGAATTACCAAAACAAATCATGCATATAATATTAGAAGTGATAAATATGGAATCAAATTAAAACTAGATAAACATTGTCATAAAGAGAAATTTAGACTTTAAAATGTCTACAACTTCCTACAACAAATTTCAACTCTTCCTTATGATTTGCTTAGAAGGTAGACACCCTTTAGTATAAGGATGAGATGCATTTAAATCCTCAATCCAAGTTGAAACAAAAAGTCTTTATTGAGTTTCATGGTTAACCTTTAGCAAGACATTTATGGGTGTTCTAAGACATATCAAAGGGTCAATAATTGTTTTTTGTGGGGAAGAGAGTGGGGGGTGGGGTGGAGTGGAGCCTAAAGATAATTTGTTCAAAATATTGTAGTAGAATGCTAGGTGTGCTACATAGATAAGGGAGAAATGATCAATATTTATGGATGTTCAACCTTAACTTATCTCTAAATGAAGTTGAGAAGAAATTGTTATAAATTTAATTACTTTCCTACCATAGTGAGAGGGTAAGGATGTCATCGTGTTCATAATGGAAAAATTCACCAAATGAACACATTTCTATTGAATCCAAAGTGTGTATACAACCAAGAAAGGGGTATAGGCTTTCATGAAGGAAATTCAAAATCTTTGTTTTTTTGTTAAGTTGATAACATGTGATAGAGGCCCAAATTCACAAGCAAGTTTTGGAAGCTAAGTGGAACTAAATTTATTATGAGTTTTTCATGTGATCCCTTAAAACCCTTCAATTTTTTTAGAATTCGATGAAACAACATGTAGATCAACATGGAAATAATAGGAAATTATTAGTTGGTGATTGGATCTCTCTATGATTCAAAATTATAATAAATTAACCCTTTAAAGGAAAAACGAATAGAAATTGGTCCCAAAATGTTATTGGTCTTATTAATAGTCAAAGTAGTCTTTATTAAAACAATTGTGGGTCATGCATGATCCTTTGGAATATTGTGGATGTATCTTACGAGTTGGAGTTTCCTTATTTGTATATTCACAAGGTTTTTAATGTATATTTCCTAGAGGATATCATTAGACAAAACATTCAACCAGAAATGAACTTCTAAAGTTGATGAGGAGGCCTAGTTGATCCTTGAACTTAATCAATTATTGAGGATGGAACTCATACATTACCAACTAGAATATTCCTCCACAAAATGTGACATGGGAAATAAGCACATCACGTAGAAACACCCTTAATCAAAACTTTGAGGGAAAATATTTTTTAGTAATGAGATTATTTTAAGGGTTTGGGCCTCCTCCCCAAACTAGTTGGTCATTTTTACATCTTTGTCAAGACCAACTCATCCAAGTGAGAAGAAAACTTCCCATTGAAGTTACAATCCTAGACACTTAATGTTAGGGATCTAACCTCGCTAACCCCAAATGTAGGCAGAATAATATATTTTCCATGTAATAAAGGTTGACAATAGTAAATAAGACCTATATAATAATGTGAACAATTATAATGTATGAAGACTTAATAGAAGCTTATGCTTCCAGAAAGATCTTCCTCTAGAATTTTCTTTAGAATATAGAATTAGTATAAGTAGGAATAGAAGGCATGGGAAATCCTTATCTTGAGGATTATTGTAATAGAGCTATGCTCTACTAAAGGTTTCCCCCTCGAAGAGGAAAGTGAAATTGGCTTTCTATCAATAAAATTATCATAGTTGGTGTTGTTTTTCTCTCTATTTTTTTATTTTATTGGTAGTTATCATAAAATTTGTGTTTCTTCTTTATAAAATACATCTAGTACCTTACAAGAGGTATCAAAGAAATTTCCTTTGTATAAATTATGGGAAATCCTTTTTTTTAAGGTAGAGAAACATACTGCAAGCATCTTTAAATCACATATATCTATCGTTTGATGCGTAAAACTACAATTGGTGAAGATTATGTGCAGGAAATCCAGATAGTTCCATAGGTTACTTGAAACAAATGTTTCACCTATTTGGAAACCTATGTAACCCATGTTGGTACCCTTTCGAGTAGTACCGCATTAGACAACACTTGTACACGACTATTGCTACCATGTACCTGCACATATACCAGGAGTCAGCAAGGTCTCCTAAAACTAGCTTTAGATCAACTTATTTCTGGCCTAACTGCTATAGCGGCACTGAGAATAGCACTCGAGAAGACTACTCTCTAGTAACTAGGTAATCGAGTAGTATGTCTAATGGTACAATCAAGCCTCCTTAGTTGGTTCCCTAAGATATTTGGTCGAGTACTTTTGTTTGACCCCACACATATACCAGAGAGTTATAGCACATGGAAAACCCTTATCTATAGGAACACTAAAAACCCTACCCCTTGGGAACAGAACATCACAGAACATAAACATAAGGGAATTTTTTGTCGCACAACCATTCCTCATGCATCGAGGTTTCAAAATTTGTACACAATTTTCCCCATTAATATTCTGGTCATTATTTCCTTGTTTTATTCTTTAGTCCAGAGTATAAATCCGTAAGAGTAAAAAAAAAGTAATAACAGTGGTCCCATCGACACCCTTATTCAGGACATATCCCATTGGATTACTCTCTTCGCCCTGATTTTCATGTACCTATCACTTCTAAGCCTTTTTTTGTGGACTCACCCACCCTTCCCAACACCCTTATTTTCCCCCTATCCCACTAGATTCCTCTTTTTTCTCTAATAGTCATGGTATATTTCACTTATCAGTGTTTTTTTTTGTTGACCCACTCCTCCTCCCCGACACCCTTCATCCCAAAATTTCTACAACTCGCAACCAAGAAATCATTAAACTACAATCTAAAACCAAACAGAACAATGACACCATATATAAAATGAATTCTAAACTACTTTTGTCAATTCCAAAGTTGAAACCCTCTCTAACCAAGTTAAGGGCGAATTTGACTCTTTCAATGGTTGATTTGACTACTTCCAATCCACTCTCAACCAAAAAAAAAAAACTTATAACATTAATTTGAAGCATATTGTGAGGCAATATTTTCTTGATATAACCTTTTTTTGTTTTTTTATTTAGAAGTTAGGATGGCTATGACATAATAAATCAAAAAGTTAAAAAAAAAGGAGGGTTTATATACATTAAAATAATTAATGAGTGAAATATATATACATGTAAAACCTTTATGACTTTGTTCTTTTTCCCTTTTAATGTTTAGGATGTAAAGATAATAAAATTAAAAAATAAAACCATGTTTATGTACAATAATTAGATAGTAATAAACTTTATGAACATGATTGTTTACAATAAATACAATTAATTTTTCCTTTTAGGATTTATATAACTTTTTTTATATATACTCTGAAATTAGAGCTTTAAAAAAAAAAAGTTGAGGAGAACTAAGGATTTTAAAGAAAAATCAGGAAATAGTGTTGAGCAAGAAATAAATGATTTTCATTTAAAGACTTCACATACAAAATCACAATCTTCAAAATCTAGAAGTCTCTACATAGACTAGGGCCAGGTATATGGTCTTTAGCCCCCCTAGACACAATGTACAATAGAAATACCAAGCATAGAAATGAAAAATAGAGCTGAGCCAAGAAGGAATCGATCCATGGTGGCGAATCAGGAGGAAAGGACCTGCATAGTAAAACTAATTAGCGCCGAATTAAATCGAGATTTATCACAACAAACTAAACAAATAAACATTTACCTCATGAATTCCAGCAAACTCATCCTCTCTTATACTCTTCGCTGCTTCGCAAGACCCCCAGCTACCGACGGTTTCGTCAATATCTGTTGAAAGTGTAAGAAAAGAATGAAATGCATAGTCCTCACAATACTCCTAGCATACTACTCTGAAATTCCTGCCAAAAGTTTTCTCTCAAGAATTCATTTCTCTAATGATCCTCCTACATAAGATTTATGTCCTTTTAAGACTTCTCTAGAATGATGCCCCTTTCTTCCTCTGTTGGGCGCTGCTCCTTTTATTGTTTTTTAGAGAAAGGTTCCTTCAGTTAGATAGATAGTTTTGTAACCAAAATTGAATTGTCTGGGGATTTCTTTAACAAATCACTAACAAAATAATTAGTTGTTGTTATCTCAGATGTAGAGGACAATGCGCATGTCTTTGTGTTGCCCACATTTCAAATTATGTAACTCCAGGTAGTGTCCCAAACACTGCTCCAGCCCATTAGCCAACTCTTCTTCTGCCTATCTAGATTCAGGATGGCATTTTCCTAAAGCACAACTCTTAATTATGATTCACGATGGCATTTTCCTAAATCACATCTCCAAGAGATTAATGGAAATTTCATAAAGCTCTTAATTAGTGCAAACTCATCTCGTATAATGCGCTCCAGAAACCTTCATTCAACATTCCACTGTAGTGTGAAAAAAAAGGTCTAAAACCATCATCGCGCAAGCTTTTCCTTTGATCTGTTTGGGATAGTTAGGCCATTCCCATGTGAGAATATGTGTCCCTCGATTTACTATCATTTAACATGGTTGTTCCATTCACTTGCCTTCATTTGGGATTGTTTTTCAATAAGGATCATAGGAGCATTTAAAATTAAACACAACTTTAAAGGTGGAAATTCCTCTTTCAATATAAAACTTATCTTGGATAATAGTGCTATGACAAGCATCGTATCACATATATTGCTATGGTATGGCATGTCATAATGCAAAAGGTATAGTCCTTATGTGATCATTTAAAATATATTGAAAAGTGAGATAATGTATCATGATCTCAAAAGTGACATGTCTTTAAATAACTTTTAACAAACCCTTTTATTTTCCCTTTATTAGAAAGCTATGTAGACCAAGGGAGTATATGATATGAAGAGTGATATTTTGAAAAGTAAGTAAGGTCATGGAAAAAGAGTGATATTTTGAAAAGTGAGGAAGGCCATGGAAAAGTAATATGTTGGGTAAGTCATGGAATGATAATGTGTTTTGTTTTTAAAGAGTGTACAAGGAGTGGAATGAAGGTACAACATATGTGTAATAATAATAGTAAACAAAGGGTTCCAACGCGTTAATCATAGGAATGTTAAACCCTAATATTGGCTCATTACCCCTTAATTGGGGAATATTATATTAGTAATGTTATTTTATTTATGTCGGCTTTAGGCCATTAGTTGTAATTATACCTCCTAGTCTCCCATATATACCCAAGAGACATTTTCATTTTGAATCATCTTGTACTTGAACATTTAAGTGGGGTAAAAGGAGGTTTCTCCCTCGAAGAGGCTTATTATCTGAAATTATCTCTTTTTCAAAGGTTTGATTACTTTTTCTGAGGGTTTTCTATGCTATATTGATATTTGGTTCTTAGCATATGGCATCAGAGCTCAAGGTCTTGGGGTTTTGCTGCTACATATGAGACACCTTGGAATTTTTTCTATAACTTTCTTTCTACAATGTTTTAGAAGGAATGGCTTGGATGATATTTATTAGACAGATCAAGGTATGTTGGGTTCAAAATTCAGCTCTTGAAGCCTTATACTTTCAGAGATACAGCTTGTACAAGATAGGGTTATGGAATCATTCTGAACTGAGTCATTGCGGAATTTTCTCTATAAACACTTTTATGTAACGTTTCAGGCCCTAAAATTTGGAGGATATTTACAGAAATTAGTAAGGTATATGTGGTAAAAATTTCAGCTTCTGGGTCATCATAATTTTGTAGATACACCCTGTGTAAGATAGGGTATCTGACTAGTCCTATTGACTAGTCTCAAGAAGGTGTTCCAGGTAAAACAATCATAACTTCTTCCTAGAGTATCCAAATTGAGTGGGACTAGTTTCATTGGATCGTGGATAGTCTGTAGTATGTCTGGTGTGAGTTTCAAAATTTCATATCAATTATTTTGTGCGGGGCACTCTATACAAGTAAGATCTCCTAGAAAGGCCAAAAATCGGCAAGTTGTGGGGAATTTACTGTAAATTCCACTTGGCACATCCAATTTTGATCAGACCTGTGGAATTGCAGAGAAGAAATATCAGAGAACTACATAAAAGAAATTTTCATACCCAGAAGGGCCGAAACTTGGGAGATAAAATAGAAGAAATATTGTCTAGCAGAACCACCTCAAAATCAAGGTTCAAAAGTGATACTTCGCCAACATGCCACCAAAAAAGGGAACTTCTACACCAAATACACCTCCATAAAATCCTACCTGGACTCTTGATGAAGGTGAAGAAATGAGTAGGGACATAAATGAACTACAAAAGAAGATGGATTCAATGGAAGCTATGTTGGATACTAAGATGGATGGTTTAAAAGGGGAGATCATGGAAGCATTGAAAAATTTCATAACAGAGAATACACCTGAAAGTGAAAATGCATCCCATGAAATTCATGATGAGGACACAAGGAAGGTGAATCAAGAATGGAGAAACTCCAACTTTGTTTGATGACCAACCATTTTCCTAAGATTGATATGAGGAAGTTTGATGGCAAGGATCCAATCACATGGATACTTCAGATGGAGCAATTCTTTGATCTCCATAATGTGCCACATACACAAAAGGTACGAATTGCTTCTTTATATTTAGAACCTAATCAATTTGTATCATATCGATTGATTTGTTCTCGCAAATCACTCGCCACTTGGACAATTTTTATGGAAGAAATGATAGCACACTATGAGGATACAAGGAGCAATACCTTCTTTAGCCAATTCATAAATCTCAAGCAAAACGGTTCAGTTACCGAGCACATTGAGAACTTCCAAAGATTGAATATAAAGGTAACCGATATTCCAGATGAGCACTTGATTGATATATTCATAGGAACTTTAAAGGATAACATTCAACATGAGGTTTTCCTTTGGCAACCCAAGTCATTGGAGAATGCATTTAAGGTGGAAAGAAATGTTTAAAGTAAAAATATGGCTATGGATACTAAAAGGACCAATCCTAACATCTATAGAGAGAACAATGCTCCTTCTAAAATACCTCAACCTACAAGGTTGATACCTCAACAATTGGATGAAAGAAAAGAAAAATGTTTATGCTTTAATTGTGACAACAAGTACAGTAAGGGACATAAGTGTGGTGAGAAGAAATTATTCTACATAGATTGTGAAGAGAAAGAAGAACAAGAACAAGAACCATCTCAAGATGAAAACGTAGAAGCAATTTCATATGAAGAGTTGACTCCCACGATATCGTGTAACGCATTGGCTAGAATTAGCACTCCTCAAACCCTAAAGATCGAAGGATACATCAAAAATAAAAAGGTAATAGTCCTAATTGATTATGGTAGTACTCATAATTTCATTCACTATAAACTAGCCAAAGATCTCAATTGCTTTGTATATCCAACGCCAAAGTTTCAAGTAATGATTGCATATGGAGGAACTATCAATTACTCAGGAAAATGCAATAAGATCAATCTTACTATGGGGGAATATGTAATGAATAGCCCAATGATTTCTATACCTATGGGTGGTGCAGATGTTGTACTAGGAATCAAATGGTTACAATCATTAGGAACAGTGGCTTTTAATTTTCAAGAACTTTTCATGAAATTTTCATTGGAAGGAAAAGAAATCGAGTTAAGAGGTATCACAGGGAAACTCGGTAAGGTGATAATCTCTAACGACATGAAAATATTATTGAAAAAGAAGCATCAAGGCGTTATTGCACAACTATTCTCACTAGATGTTCAAACATCTAAGCCATCTATTCCTAAAGATCTCCAAAGGATCATTGATAAGCATTCCAAAGTATTTGAAGATATTCCCAAAGGTATTCCACCCATTCAAAATCATGATCATGAAATTCACCTAATTACTGGGAGCATTCCTCCTAACATCAGGCCATACAGATACCCTTACACCTAAAAGAGTGAAATTGAGCGCATGGTTGAAGAAATGTTAGAGAATGGCATTATTAGACCTAGCCAAAGTTCTTACTCTGCATCAGTGGTAGTGGTATTCAAGAAAGATAGCTCATGGTGTATGTGTCTAGCTTATAGAGAGATCATCAAGATCACTATTAAAGATAAGTTTCCCATTCTCATCAGTGATGAACTGTTAGATGAACTACATGGAGCAATCTATTTCACAAAATTGGATCTTCGTTCAGGGTATCATCAGATCAGAATGAAGGAAGAAGATATCCCAAAAACAACATTGTGAACTCATGAAGGCCATTATGAATTTTTGGTCATGCCTTTTGGCCTTACAAATGCACCTTCCACATTCCAAGGGTTAACAAATTCCATTTTCAAGCCCTTCTCTCAAAAATTTATGTTAGTATTTTTTGATGATATACTAATCTATAGAAAGTCTTGGGAGGATCATGTGTGACATGTTGACAAGGTGCTACAACTACTAAAGGAGAAACAACTATATGCCAAACCATCCAAATGTTTCTTTGGAGTAAAGGAGGTAGAGTATTTGGGTCATATTGTATCTCATGAAGGTGTCAAGGTAGACCCTAACAATATTAAGGCCATGATGGACTAGCTGATTCCCAAAACATTAAAGAATCTTAGAGGATTTTTGGGTTTGACTGGTTACTACTGCAAGTTTGTTCGAAACTATGGAAGAATAGAAGCACCTTTAACGACACTAACTAAGAAGGATGCATTTTCATGCACTCGAGAGGCAACTAAAGATTTTGAACAACTTAAAGAGGTGATGTGTAAATCTCTTGTCTTGACCACTCTAGACTTCACAAAAACCTTTATTGTGGAATGTGATGCCTCAAGAAATGGAATTGGTGTTGTCCTAATGCAAGAAGGAAGGCCCATGGCTTTTGAAAGTCGACCACTCAAGGGAAAGGACTTACACAAACCCATTTATGAGAAAGAAATGATGGAAATTCTACATGCATTGAAGAAATGGTGTCCTTACCTAATAGGTAGGCACTTCAAGGTCAAAACAAATCATGATAGTCTTAAATACTTCTTGGAACAAAGACTATCTTCATAAGAACAACAAAAATGGGTAACCAAGATATTGGGTTA
>ML790453.1:121490-142432 GCA_009831015.1 Picea engelmannii | reverse complement strand
TAGATTAGTAATGTTATTTTAATTATGTCGGCTTTAGGCCATTATTTGTAATTATACCTCCTAGTATCCTATATATACCAAGGAGACATTTTCATTTTGAATCATCTTGTACTTGAACATTTAAGTGGGGTAAAAGGAGGTTGTTGCCTTGAAGAGGCTTATTATCTGAAATTATCTCTTTTTCAAGGCGTTGAGTACTTTTCCTGAGGTTTTTCTATGCTATATTGTCATTTGGTTCTTAACACATGGTTTCCATGATCATTCCATTCATATAATACCAAGTAGTCTTCCTCCCAATGTTCTCCCTTATCATCATCCCTTTTCCCAGAAAAATGAAATTGGGAAAAATTTTCAAGAATTGCTAGAAGTGGGTGTTATACATCCTAGTACCATCCCCTATTCTTCTCTAGCAGTCATGGTACTGAAGAAATAAGGCACTTGGTGCATGTCATGATTTTTTTTCCCTCAACAAACTTACAATAAAAGACAAATTCCCCATTCCTATCATTGATGAACTTTTGGATGAATTGAGTGTTTCTCAATACTTTACCAAATTTGATCTCAGATATACCTACCACCAAATACGTATGAAAGAGGAAAACATTACCAAGACTACCTTTAGAACTTATGAGGGTCACAATGAGTTATTGGTCATTCACTTTGGCCTATGTAATGCCCCCTCCACTTTTCAAATCCTCATGAATCACGTCTTCCATCCTTTCCTCCAATTTATCTTAGTTTTCTTTGATGATATTCTCATCTATAGTAAAACTTGTAAATACCATCTATCCCATGTGGATCAATTTATCCATCTGCTATCTAAGCACAAACGATTTCTCAAACAATATAAATGTTCTTTTAGAGCCTCTGAGGTTAAGTACCTGGGTCATATTGTCGGCAAGGATGGTGTACGGGTGGATCTTAAGAAAATTGAAGATATGAAGGATTGTCCTTTCCCTAAAACTCTTGAAATCTTGTGTGGTTTCTTGGGTTTAATGGGATAATATCACAAGTTTGTTTAGAATTATGGAAAAATTATAGCTCCTCTCACTACTCTCCTTAGAAAGAATGTTTTCAGTTGAATCGTGAAACTGATCAATCCTTCCAAGCCTTGAAAGAGGTTATGTGCATGACTCTTGTCCTCACATTACCATACTTCACCAATCAGTTTTTCCTAGAATGAAATGTGTTAGGGAAAAGAATTGGGGTAGTCCTCATGCAAGATGATTTACCTTTGGATTTCACTAGAAAAAACTGACAAAGCGACATTTGGCCCAATCAACCTATGAAAAAGGGATGTTGGATATTTTTCATGCAGTGGATGTATGGCATCCTTATCTATTTGGGAAACACTTCCAAATTAAAACCGATCATCGTAGCCTCAAGTATTTTCTAGAACAAAGAATTTCATCCACGGAGAAACAAAAATTGTTGACCAAGCTGTTTGGATATGATTATGAGATCATTACAAGAAGGGAAAATAAAATGTATTTGTTGATGCTCTCTCAAGGAAATATGAAGAAGAAGTGTCTCTCTTTTACCTCTCATTCACTGTAGTACATTGGCTTCAATTTATTCTCTAGGAATGGTTGCAAGACCCCAAACTTTCTATCTTGATCCAACAACTACAATAGGATTCTCAAGCTTCTCTAGGATATTCTTGGCACAATGAAGAGATTTCCTATAAAGGTCTCATGCATATAAGAAAATAGTTGAACCTTAAATCCACGATGCTCTCTAATTTTCATGCTTCACCCATAGCTAAGAATTCAGGATTTACTAAAACCTATGAATGGGTCAAACATTATTTTTCTAGGAAGGTATGAAAAAGGACATCTGCATCTTTGTGGTTGAATGTGATACGTGTCATTGCAATAAGGGTGAAACCATCAGAGCTCCAGGAACACACCAACCACTCTCGATTCTACCTACTATTTGGACAAATATTTCTATGGATTTTATTGTTGGATTACCTAAATTGGGAGATAAGTCATTCATCATGGTGGTAGTAGACAATATTTCTAAATATTCTCATTTTTGTTCTCTTCAACACCCATCCACTACATCCATAGTGGCTCGAATTTTTATGGATAATATATTCAAACTTCATGGCATGTCTCATTCTATTGTCTCTAAAAATGATACAACTTTCACTAGTAATTTTTTCTAGGAATTGTTCAGGATCCAAGAAACCCAATTGCATCTTAACACCACCTATCATCCCTAGACTAATGGACAAACTGAAGTTGTCAACAAGTGTTCAGAAACATATTTTTGGTGTTTTGCAGTTGACAAAAAATTAGTGGGCTCAATGGTTACCCATAGTTGAATGGTGGTACAACACATCTTACCATACTATCACTCACATGACTCCCTTTGAATTAGTCTATCAAAAAAATACATCATCAATTCTCTCATACATCCTAGGTGTCTCCAAGGTTCAAGAGGTTGAAAAAAATCTTACAATCCATGTGGCCATTCTCTGTACCCTCAAAGAAAATTTGGTATTTTCTCAGAATCACATGAAGAAACATGTAGATCAAGGTCATTCCAAACATCAAGTTGTTGAAGGGGACCAGATGTTTCTTCATCTGCAACCTTATGAGAAGACTTCACTCAAAGATAAAAATTATCATAAAATTTCCCCCAAATTTCATGATCCTTATACAATTCTCAATTGAGTGGGGCCCATGGCCTACCACTTAGCTCTACCCAATCATTCTAAGATCCATCATATTTTTCATGTCTCATGCTTAAAGAATGTGATTGGAACTAAGTTCTAGACTCAAACCAATCTCCTTAAGATGGATGAAGAAGGTTCCATTTGGTATAAATAGGAGTAGAATACATGGGAAAGACTTGTCTTGGTAATTATTGTAATAGAGCTCTGCTCTGTTGGAGGTTTCCCCCTCAAAGAGGAAAGTGAACTTGGATTTCTATCAATAAAGGTATCATTGTTGGTGTTTTTTTTCTCTCTCGATTTTGTTGTTATGTTGGTATTTATCGTAATATTTGTGTTTCTACTTTATAAAATACATCTAGTACCTTACTCTTAGTGCACATTATGAACATGATTTTTGGTCCATGTATGGAGGAAGGGTTTCTTGATAGATAAGGTGACCAAGGAATGGATGGAAAGATGACTTGTATCACAGGTATGGGAAACCTCCATTGATGATGTCGAATTGGAACGTACCAAGAGGCACTAGCATGCCAATGAGGTGATCTTGGACACACAAAATTTGGGACAACCATCATCCTCCATGGGACAAGTGATCGACCCAAATTATTGGCAACGCACTATGCCTCATATAATAAGGTATCCAATGAATATTTGGAGGACATGGTCAGGTGGAGGAAGAAAAAACAAGTTGGCTAGTTCTTCTCTTAAGGAAAATTGTAGTTTAGTTCAGTGATAATGAAATAATCTAAGGTTGTAGGGTTTTTCTAAGTGAAATACAAAGGTGAAATTAGTATTTACAAGAAATCACAAAGTGACCAAGGATTTTCCTAAAGGAATTGGATGAGATTTTGAAGGGTGCATAGTACAACAAAGAGGTGAAATGAGAAGAGGACAACCAAAAATTTGGTTAGACAATTGTGAGCCCGTAAGAAAATAATGATAATGATTTGAGACAAAGGATAGTGGTGGGTCACCATTTAATGATTCAGTCAAGTCGCTTGTAACCAAATGGTGGTTTTTGTTTATTGTATCTCTGAATAGTATGGGAATTATAAAAAATGCTTAGAACTAGATGGTTTGTACTGTCATAAAAAACTTGGTTTACTATTGTTAAAGTGGATTTTTACCATGTTGGGATTTCCCACTATAAAATAGGTGTTTGGTGATTTTGCCTTGTGGTTGGTGTGGTTGGTGTTATATGTTGAGGAACTAGGTCTAATAACCTAATATTGTTGGTACTTAAGATATTAATTAGTATAAGTTTGGTTTATAACTTCCATAGGGAGTGGTTTGTCTAACCAAATCATTTATTGAGTAGCAGTAGTCTAGTGGTGTCTAATCATTAGGTGTTAATGAGTGCCTCATAGATCAACTAATGGGTGTTAAAACAAATTTATGAAACTATCTAGACCTATGATAGTGTGTATCAAGTATTTTCACCATTGAGATTCAGGGTTTCTTGCAAAAGGGAAAGCATGTCACTCTTTGGCGATGAAGAGGTTTCATTGGAGAAAGGAAGAACAAGCCCATAAAAGAAAAAAATGTCCTACAAACCAATCACCTCAACATTAAAATCTTACTATAGTTCCTCAATAGGTTTTTTGACTAGATGTTGGACAAAATGCATAACATGTTACCTATTTTCGTATGATGGTGAAGTTGTCTATAAGGGTTGACTTAGTGATAGATGAGATGACCATTCTGAAGGAGGTTGTTACTAATGGTGAAATCGAATCAATGCTAGTGTGAATCAATATAAAGGAGTTGGAAACATATGATGATGAGATGAATGACAAGTATGTAGGGAACTTCTCTTGGTGAGTGAAAAATTCCATTCAATAGATGAATGGTGCATTGAATGAGACCAACATAATTTAACCAACAATGTACCTCATTGGGATCACCAAGTTATAATCATGAACATTGGTGGAATATTATGTATTCAATAGGATGATTGTTGGACTAACTGTCACATCTCTCATGGACTAACTGCCACAATGGGAAAATTGGACTAACCACCCACTCAAGGTGATGTTGCTGATTTGTAAGTTTCCTAACACCTGCGGGTTTTGGTGTAATGGAAAATCTTAACATGGTATCAGAGCCTTGGCCTAGGTTCAATTCCCTCGAGTTACGTTGAAGAGGTTGTGTTGGACTAACCGTCACGCTGGTAACATGGGACTAACCGCCCACTCAATGTGATGTTGTTGATTTGAAAGTTTAATAACACCTGCGGGTTTTGGTGTAATGGAAAATCTTAACAATGACCAAGAGGGTGTGTTGAAATCCTTACTCTGGAACCTAGGTATATTGTTATCTATTGATTTCCTTACTGCAAATCAGATTAGTAGCTCACATAAAAAACATACACTACTCGAATATTCAACTCAAATAAAGATAGTAGAAGCAATACTGGAAACCAAAAACTCATTCATAATATACAAAGATATTATGCCTATCAATTAATCTTATCATCCAAATAAATTTAAATCTTACAAGGGCTCCCTTACTAGAAAAATGGCCCAAATAGAAAAAAACAAAGTACATCAAAAACCTAACTGGATTGATCTATTGCTAAACATGTTGTATGATGTTGTACAGAAACAATGCGATTTTTATGTTGATATTCACACCATCCTATGCTATCTACATGATTGTAAAGCTAAAACTCATGATAATTGTGCAACTATTCCAGAATATCTGCATTATTTTGCGGTGGTTTATCCTTCTTCTTATGGTTGTTCTCTCTCTTCATTTGGCCTAGATCTCTTGATGGAAGTCCTTCTCCACCTATCAAAGATCTTATTGAATCACATTCCTTCATGATCCAACTCTCTATGCCTGCAATCAATCTCTCTTGATCAATATGACAAAGTGAAGTGTCTTCCTCCCTCACCCTAGCCTTTCTTTTATTAGATTGAGTTATAACTTAGCCCTCATCTCCAAAGTGATTGATGTTTGAGATTACTTCTCACTTCACTTGCGATCAATGGATAATATTTAATTCACTAATGCTAATTAAAGCATTTCCTTAAATAAAACTCAACTTACCAATTAAAATCACTTTACTTTAATAATTCTTTTAATTAGTAAACTCAAGGATATAAGGCTTTGGATGATTTCCACACGTCTAGACACATAGACCCATGTGGAAATACCTATCTTATTCTAGCCTGCATCAATAATACCTCTTAGCAAGGAAGGTATTTTGCACCACTCCAAGTTTTCCTCTGAAGAACACAAACCTCCCTTTGACTAAGGGTTTGGTTAAAATATCTACAACCTACTCATCTGTGGAAATATAATAAATATTCACTTCTCCCTTCTAGATCCCATCTTAGATGAATTTTTATTTGAACTCAATATGCTTGGACATGTCATGGAATACCAGATTCTCAAATAATTTGATACAACTCTAGTTATCATAGTATATCACCGTAGGCTCCAACTCCTAATAAAATAAACTTGTAAAAAAAATTTGAAGCCAAATGGCTTCACAACTATCCATACTCACTTCCATATACTCTACCTCTGGTGAACTGAGCACTACAAAAGGCTTCATCCTATTGAACCAAGTAATAACTATTCATAAGCTAAAGCAATGCCCCGAGGTGCTCTTTCTGTCTATTGCACTCCCTTCCCAATCTGAGTCTATATATCCCTACAACTCCACTCCATCTCCTCCAATATACCTCAATCCATACTCCAATGTACCTCTCAGGTACCTAAGAACATGCTTCATTGTTTTCCAATGCACCCACCTTGGATCCACTGTGAACTGACTTAAGGTGTTCACAACAAAACATATATCTATATTGGTGTTGAGAAAATACATCAAGGATCCTATGAATTGGATGTATATCCTGGGATCCACCAACTATGAATCTGAAGTGATCAAATTCTTCAGATTGGTAACCATAGGTGTCGCCATTGGTACACTTTCCTCCATCCTAAATCTCCTAAATATATCAATTGTGTACTTCCCTTTTCCAAGGAATATCTCTCCCAACACTTTTCATATCTCTAACCACAAGAAATAATGCATCAAGCCAATGTCCTTCATCTCAAACTCTGTAGCTAAATATTCTTTTCACCCTACAATAAGATCATCTGGACCTGTGAGAAACAAATCATCTATGTATAGAACCAAGATGAGTGAATCCATCCCAACAAGTTTGAAGTACAAGTTAGGATTCACCTCACTCTTGGTAAACCCCATACTCTTCTAGTATCTATAAACACTATAATACCATTCCTTGGTGTTGTAGAAATATCAATAAAAATAAAGTATTTCCTATGATTCTCCTGATCTAACAATTATACACCATTGTTAAATACAAAATCACTTCTACTATTATTCTTGTGGAAAATTAAACCATGATCACAACCACAATCACAAAGTGAAATATCAAGAACACATAACACAAAAGTTTTACGGAGAAAGTGTAAAGCTAAAAACCCCACTATCATATATTATGTATATCATGAATCATGAAACAATCTCATACAAAACTCTAATCCAAGAGCTCTCAGTACAATACAATCATCTCACACTGTCATACACAAATCAACAATTACATGTGCCAATTCTCCATGTCTAGACAACCTGCCCCATCTGTACAATCTCTGCAATTTGAATTCTCACAATCGAATTATTCATCAAATTGCCTAGTTTTCACATGCTCATAAGCATATCCACTGCATGTGTGATCAAATCACAATTGATAGCCAAATTGTCCCTTTCACCTATTATCTCAACTGGGTCTCCACTGGATCTGACATGCATGTAGTTAACCGTGGTGAATCTTTAGTTGCATGTGAGTTCACTGATTAACTGAACTCTCACTAGTGTATGTTTAGTTACAACTAGTACAACTGATCTTAACTCACTTAACTACACTTATATTTCTGTTACAAATCCAACTCACTCAGTTATGAATGAAATAATAGATTAATATTTATTGTCTAATTTATTTAAGGGAAAAGTAAATTAGACACATGTTTCTTGTTGACTTTTCAACAGGTGCTTATTTGAGTTATTACAATGTTTTATTAATCCTACACACATGAGACTCCCTCCCATGTACGTCAAATCTCTGAGGATTATCTATGTATACCTCCTCCTCAATGACCCTTTTATCACCAAAAACTTACTCATAAAAATACAGACAATGGCTGAAAAACCCAACACAACATACTACCAATAATTATGGAAGGATCACATTCAATTTGGAAAGATACCCACAAAAATATACAAAATGGTTATGAAGTTCTGCATGTATTCAACAAATACAGTGTGTGTACATACACATGAACTAACATGATGTAGAACACGCACAATGCATGAATAACATTCAACAAACCTGCGTGGATGGGGAAATGGTGCATTGATGATTTTGGTCGAGCCTCAACCACTTATGGAATGGAGTGTATCTCCTCCATACCCAAAATCACCCCCGAATTCTTCCTTGGGATCAATGAAAGGGATGGGACGTACCTCCAAAGGACTCCCATTCACACTTGTAAACAGTTGAAAAATATATTTCCATCCTCCTATAAATATAGGATCATTGTATGCAAAAAAGAAGAAGAATCCATACCATTGTTATGTTGCTCAAATTATCTTGGAGAAATCCATCTTTCCCTTGAGCCATAAGTTTAAGTGTAGCATTGAGATATATTTACACCTCTTGTGAATCTTAGCCTTGGGTATTTTTCACCATTGGAGAGTGATAGCTCTAATTTTTGAGGGATTAAAGGACCCTCCCTTATGAGGAATAGGGGATTCAATGTCCCATATTTCTCCTCTAGGTGCACTCAATTCGAAGTTTCAGTTATGTTGGGTAACCATTCCATGTTTTCAATTTCATGCATCACTTGTTTATGTTAGTTTATTTTTGTTCCTCATTCTTAGTTGTTATTTTCTTGCTTTGTATTGTGTTTTCTAACTTGCTAACCATATTTTTGTTATGCCTTGTTAGCTTACCAAGGTAGTTAAGGGACTCTTTTTTTCTCACTCTTGTGACAAAAGAATCCGAACAGTTTGGCGACTCCACTGGGGAAAGAATCATGATTCCTCCTCAAGTAGGCTTATATAGTTTTTCCTCTCACTTTATATTGTTTACAGGACCAAGAACTAGCCTAGCCACATCCTGAGACAACAAAATTGAGCTTTTGCTTGAAAGAAAAAAGTCAAAATTTTCATCTCACAATTTTCCTATGTGCACAGAGGTTCAGGTCAAATCGATGCACGGTCCACACATTCATGTTCTTTGTCATAACACTCTCAATGTGCACTTTGTTCTCTGTTCATGATTGATCTATTCTTAGCTGCACATTGTTATCTTTTTCGAAATTGTAAGGCTTGGGAAGCCCAATTCCACCAAGTATATTAGACTTGATTTATGCATTGTTGTAAAATCCATCAATAGAAAGCTTGATATTCACTCTTTCATAGATAGCTTAGACCACACATAGACACTTAGGGAGGTGAAAAAGAGCCTTTGTATATTTTACTTCCTTATTTTCCACATGGATGGCTTAAAGTTTAGCATGTGAATTTCAATAAATTGATTTTATTTTACAAACACATCACATTGATTCAGGACTATAAACTTGTTTAGAGGATCTTGGAGTATGCTCTTTCCTCATACCATAGTGTGATCTTGGAAACCATAAAAATAGATTTCCTAGAGAAGTCTTCATCTCCCTTGATAAAACTCTCTAGGATAGGCCAATACTTCTAAAACTTAAATCTTCCATAATTGTAAGGGCCCACACATGACCACATGTGCACAATCTTAGGATAGTTTTGAAATTTCTAGAGTAACTCATTTAAGAATTTTAAAGCATTGTAACAAGTTCAAAATCTAGGAACAATTTCAAGATTTCTTAGATTAGAAAACATCCTAGGGATATTAAAGCTCATAAGTAAGGACCCACATGTCCACCATTATAGTTACTTAGGTATTTTTCATTTCAGCAAGGATTGTTTGTGAAACATAGTAATTTAGAAGTAAGAAACTATTGTAAAGGACCAAGCGATGTCCACATGCCAAAATTTTCTCACTTAACTTATTAAAAACTCATCAATCACTATCACTTCTTTCACACATCATCACATATACAAGAGGTATTTGTCAGAGACTTGAGACCATAGTATGTTATTTTCCTTCCACCCATAAGTGATCTAAGATAATTAGAAGGGAATCACTTGTTTGAAAAAATATTTTTCTCACACCAATCTTAATCAATGAAGTTGGTCCATGACCCCAACTTCACAACTCACTTTCAAAATCTAAAAGAAACCATAAACAACCCATTTTCTAACCTCCATGGGAGGAACACAAAATAATTTGGTAGTCTAAGTTACGACTTTGGGGATAGGAATCTAAATAACTCCCCATCATCATTTATCACTTGAAACTTAGAAAGTTTTGAATTAGGATATCAAAATCCTCCCAATCAAGCATTCCTACACCATAAGGAAGGGAAACACCTGTGAAGGGTCGAAGGTTGAGGTCCAATTTTTCTGTGCATTCATCCTTGGGTCACCTAGCTGTTGGAAAGCATCCAGCCTGTGATCAATTTATGAGGCCTAAAATCTAAATGTCGTTCTTGATGGAGGTGAATTAGTAGTCAAAATCTAGGTTTTATCTACCCAAGGTGGCAGTTGTGGGCTGCAACTGCACCTCAATCCAGTTTTGAATAGTTCTTGGGAAATATCGTCATTACTTTCGGGAGATTCCCCCTTCAACCCTCACTATAACTAATTGTTCAACCATTCACTAGTATCACCTCAAGTGGGTTCCAACCCCACTCTAGAGAGATTTTTTGAGGTCCAATTCTAATTGAGAGGAAGGACATTATGTCGGATAGGAAACGTGCATTCTTTTTTTATATTCCCCCACACAGAGTTAGAAAAAGCCAACGAAACTACTTGTTACATTGTTATATTGTGTATGATTGTCGCCATTTGATTACATGCAATTAATGAATACATTGTTTTGGTAAATTATAAAGAATTTATTCTATCATTTTTTTTCATTATCACCATCACCCATCCACACATAGCCCACAATCATAGGGGAACCACATTATCCTCATATTTCTAGAAATTTACAAAATCTCCCCCCAATTTTGGAAGGTGTCCCCCACTTGACTGATACATTAGCACAACCTTCACATACACCAGTAAGTACCATGATCCTAGGATCATCCTTTATGGTATCCTCTTTGTTGGTAACCAATACCCAATGCAACTCACAAACAATCCCCCCACTACAAGGAGGCAAAGCCCCACCTTCCTCATAAGGAACATTTCATCAACCATCACATACAATGTTTGGTACTCCCCCCTCCATGCCACACTTGGAATATCTCAATATATTAGATTTGAAGAAACTAACGAACGATCCCATATTACATGACCCAACTTAGCCAAATATTCCCACTATGTTGCCTTTTGATATTCCCAAATTCGAAGGAAAGACCAAAAAAGACCTCGCCAATCATATTATGTCTTTTCACCTATGGTGTTCTTCCAACAGTATCATGGAAGATTATATTTGTATACATTTATTCCAAAGTACTCTCATTGGTTCCTCTGCCAAGTGGTATGTGGATGATAACATTGGATTCCACTCAACATTTGATTCCTTAGAGAAATCCTTTTTATCCCTTTTCCAGCTCCCAATGCATCACGACACTGGCTTGGAAATCCTATCAGACTTCAAACAAACCTAGGCCATTCATATAGCTAATCATATCCATGAATGAAAAAGAAGAAGAAGTATTTACAAAGAAAATACCACCCCCCAACAAAAACTATATTGGTTCCTCATATCACTAGTCCCTATCCTCGCCAAATATGTTGCCACTACTTTCCCCCAAATTGAAGACAAGACCATCACTAAAACCCAATATTTTGAATTAATATATGCTCAATCGAGGTACCTCTATTCCATATTACATGATTCTTCTCTCCCTTTACCATTTGGCCAAGACAAAACTAGAGCATCACATGTTGTCGATGGGTTGATTGGGTCCATGGCCCATACTCACCCATAAGCTCAATCAATACCCACATTTGGGGTTCATTCTTACCAACCACCATATGGGGGAAACCATTACTACCCTCCCCCACCACACCAACTTCCATTCATGGAACCCCCCCTCCAATCATGGGACCACCCATAACTACTACCTTCACTCACCCAGTACCTATACAATAGGTGATACCTTTACTTCCCTCAGAATATACTCCCAACCCTATGGGGGGAACCTCCACTTCATACAACCAATATAGACCTCCCCAAAGTAAGCCTTACTACCCTTTCCCTAGTCCCCATCAACCTTTTTCCCCAACACATGGGAAGTAGTAGGCAAGGGTCAATTTCATCCAATCTTCTCCTATTCAACAAGTTCAATATTTTGAACAATTGATTACAAGAAACCCCCTTAATCCAAGCAACAACAACCGGAGAAAAGGGAAGAATAGAAACCAAGGACAAGGGGGAAACGCCCAACGACCAAATCCACTAGTAGGGGGAAACCAAGAACATGTCTCCTTCACAATGGTACTTCGAGTCTCTCATTCCATTCACGTTTCCTTGGGGCCCCTTTTCTCACCCCAGGAATAGGTGTGCATCATTATTACAAATTCTTTCTCAAATAATTGTTATATGTGCCTCATTTTAAGATATGTTTCACTATGGGTATCTGGTTTTGTATGTCGAGGTAATCATCAGAGACCTCCTACACACTTTCAGCCTTTCCCACCCTATGGACCCTTCAGGCATACATTCCAAACTGACATGCACTTACACCCTTTGTAAACAACTACATATCCCAGTTATACCCCTTGACATGTATCCATAGGATCTTCACACCCAGCTCTGTGATACCTTCACCTCCATTGCATTCAGGTACCATCAACCTATAGCATTTTCACCTCCATGAGTTGTCCCACATATAGTTTCTCCCTAGAAAATCAACACTCATGCTGCTCATTCCCCTAGGATTGGGAGTCCTAATAGTTTTGCATTTTCGAGAATGAACCTCATACTTCTTCTCACCATATTGCTAAACCTTTACATTTTACACTCCCTGATCCCATGGTTCTGGTTACATTCAATGTGCCCCCACATTATCATTATCCCTCCATTCCATTCAACATTACTTAACCATTTACAATTTCATCCTCCATTCATCTACCCAATATAGAAACTTACTAATGGGGCCCCCACCCTCCATCATTCAACCCTATTATAATTGTGTCCCAACAAGGCCAAGTTATCATTCACTAGGGCACCCATTTCTATATATGTATGTTCAAACCTAATCATTCCTTATTTCATCCGGTAATTGTAAAAATTACATTTCCCTTTTCAGAGAGTACATACGGTTTTTCCATCATATCCAATGGTGGTTTTTTTCTTTCCTCGGCACACAACAACACATATCACCCTTGGTTGGGGCATTGCACTCTCATAACCATATCTACAAATATATCTCTACCATTGATCAAGATACAAAATTCCACTGACACCTCTATCCTCAAAATCTATGTTTTGTCCCATAATCCACTCATTTGCAATGCTACACATTCCACACAGTTTACCTAAATATTTGGTCATCCCCCTGACACCAGATCATGTTTTATGGTTGTTGTCATCATCCCATTTTCCCCAACCAAGGGAAGTTCTTTTGTCCCCTCTAGTTTGAGCTTCTTCCATGTCACTAATACAGTTCTTGATACCATTTTGATCAACCAGATGTCAAGAATCCCTTTTCTTATTGCAATCACATCACCTTCTATGTCAACATCAACAAGTTCCCAGGAAGGTGGCAACATCTTGGCTCTCATTCAACTATCAATGAGCAGTATCGAATGACACAGAAATATTCCTCGTTTTTCTCTGATGTTGTTGATCCCTATAAAATTTGAATCCAACAAAGTTTTATGTTACGGTGGATCTTACTATGTGACTTTTGTAGTTTTCAATAGAAACAAAAGACATCTGAATCTGATAGGCCATCAATGCATCTGATTCATTCACCATTCAATTCATTGCTAGTTCATTCCACAGAAGGGTCATTTGTCATTATTGACACCCCTAAGGGAGATGCAAATATCCACTTCATCTAGCAATTTTCAATTCCACTCATATTTTTTTTGTTTCTTGACACAAGCATGGGTCATTCCTACCTCGTTTGTACAAAGATACACATTTACATTTCAGTTTTTGGAGAATTTTTGACACTACTATGAATCCCCTCTTCCTATGATGGGACATTCCTACAATCCCTCTTCAAAAAAAGATACAACTCTCCTATTTTTACAACAATTTCAATAGAAAGAAACATTGATGTGTTTCAGCTATACATATTCTCCTAACCTCACACATCAAGGGGAATCTTTTATCACCAAAAACTTTCTAAAAAAAATACATAAAATGGATGAAAAACCCAACACAACATACTACCAATAATTATGGAAGGATCACATTCAATTTGGCAAGATACCCACAAATCTATACAAAATGGTTCTGAAGTACCGCACATATTCAACAAATGTAGTTTGCACACATCCACATGGACTAACACGACGTACAACACACATGATGCATGGAGTGCATGTCTGACAGTTGGAAAACCTGTATGGATGCAGAAACAATGCATTGATGATGTTGGTTGAGCCTCAACCACTTTTGGGATGGAGTGGATCTCCCCCATACCCAAAATCACCCCCAAATGATTCCTTGGGTTCACTAAAAGAGAGGGAAGGTACCTTCAAATGCCTCCCATTCACACTTGTAACTAGTTGAAAAATATCTTTCCATCCTCCTATAAATAGAGGATCATTGTATACAAAAAAGAATAAGAATCCATAACATTGTTATGTTTTTCAAATTCTCTTGGAGAAATCCAACTTTCCCTTGAGCCATAAGTTTTAGTAAGTGTAGCATTAAGCTAGCTTTACACCTCTTGTGAAGCTAATCCTTGGGTATTTTTCACCATTTTAGACTCACCATTGGAGAGTTATAGCACTAGTTTTTGAGGTATCAAAGGACCCTCCCTTAGGAGGAACAGGGGATTCATTGTCCCATATTTCTCCTCTTGGTGCACTCAATTCAAAGATTTAGTTATGTTGGGTAACCATTCCATTTGTTCAATTTCATGCATCACTTGTTTATGTTAGTTCATTTTTGTTTCTCATTCTTAGTTGCTATTTTCTTGCTTTGTATTTTGTTTTCTAACTTGTAGGTCCACTAACCTAATAACCATCATTCTGCTATGCCTTGTTATCTTACTAGGGTAGTTAAGGGACTCTCTTTTTCTCACTCTTCTGACAAAAGAACCCGAACAAACACCATTGAGGAAATTTGTTTTCACATACATCTAATGTATCCTCCACCTCGTAAGTAAATCAATAGAAATAATAGCTTGAATAGAAGAATACTTGGCAAATGGAGGGAATTTATCCTTGTAGTCCACTACCTATTTATTGAAGAACCCTCTCACCACAAACCTCATCTTAAAAACCTCATTTCCACCATATGCAACATGCTTGATATTATATAGCCACATGGAACTTGTTAGCACTCTGTAAATGTTTTTTCGTTGATAGACAAATGACATAGGTAACTGTTTCAACCTACTTTAGAGTTGGGCACTAGCCTACTCAACTCAGAGAGGGATCTCTCGTGTCACTTGGTATTTCTTTGGCAAGAAGTGGCTAGATTTGGTTTGTTTTGGGGGTTTTTATAAAGTTGTTGGTGAGGAAGGGGAGGGACACTCAAAGCTATGGAGTCAAAATTCTAAGAGTGAATGCAAACAATGATTTCCCAGTAGAATTCTTCAGAGGATAAAGGCTAAATGAGGTGATGAATCTAAGTTATTAATTGTATTTAAGAAGGGTGTAAGAGGAAGGAGAAACAAATAACTACATCAGAGCATTACTAAAATGAATTATGAATTAGCTAGGAAGAAAATTATATAGTTTAAATTGCTTAAGCCGAGAGCATCAAACAATGAATTCTGGGCCTTTAACTCTCCAATTTAACTAGGAGAAAATGAAAATGGAATTAAAGAACATAGTAAATGCATACAATGAAAGGAGACAAAACTCATATCACCAGCATTAGAATCTTTTCATATAGACTTCAAAATCTTCTGCATATGTATTCAATTCATCTCCAGAAAATTACAATTGATTTGAGAAATAACTAAAAGGTGCCCTTGCACTTCTGCCAACATTAATTCATTCGAAAATTCTATCATTTATATAATTTGATTGCAATGGTTGAACTGAAATGTTTCATCTTCTAAAACCGATTACAATAATTTCAATTGATAGTCTCGGTATGTGAACCGATTTACAATGATTTACATTTCATAAACTAACGACTGATTTTTCTGAATATTCGACTTCTGTCTTCGCCATTTGTCCCTCTTGGTATTCTTCTGAACACACCAATCTGGTGACACTCGGAGGCTATTTGTTGGTTCCTAGAAAATTTCACTTTGTCTTACCTAGCCACACTATTTCTTTCCACTGTAAGTCAGAAGGGATATCACAATCCATCATTTCCTTTATCAGGATCTCTAGGTCAATGCAAGTGGTATAATTCATGGTTGGAAACCCGATCTCCACTGTCTTTACCTGGTTTAAGATCTCAAAATTTGTGGTCAAATATTCCACCATATTTGTCCCCTTTAAGTTCTCCTCTAGGCTTTCAAACTTGGAGTGATCCATTCTGCATTGGGCGAGGTGAGAGTTATATTCCTCCTAATCATACAATTTCCCTTTACCATCCCAAAATGATGGGAGGCCTTTGACGAACAACTCTTAAAATATATATTTGAATTCCTGTATGCTCTACTCCATCTACATGGCCTTTGTCTGGAATGATTTAAGAAAATTATGCTTGGCAATAACTCTCCTCGCCCAAATGATCAATTTGTTTCTGTCTTTGACCCCAATGGTCTGAATTTCAGCAGTGGGAATGGAATTTATCATATTTATAGCATTATGGGCCCACTCTGAAGCTTTCTTTTCCAGTGTCTCACCCACAATAGTGCATCTGCTTCTAGTTGTGATGTCCATGCTATCTTTGTCATCGATGAAATTCAAGTATACCCTAAACTTACCAGCTTCAGCAGCAATAGAGTCCCAGATGACATGTTTTCCCCCCTGCAATAGTCCTTTTCCTTTCAACCTTGTCTTCAACTTGTCTACCATTTCCTGTAAAGATTGATTCTCTTTCTAGAACTAGTCCATCTTCTCATCCTTCATTTTTATTTCTTGTTGTAGTTTTTCCATGTCTCCCTTAAGACTCTTGATTTCTTCTGCTTCCAAGATAACTAGGGACATAGCCTAAACCAATCCATTAGTGCTTTTCTCAATTTATACAGTAGAAGGTGAAAGAACAACCATGCCTGATGCTCTTGTCTGCCCTTATGACCAATTAACCTTTTCCTTCTCTAGCTGCAACACTTTGGCCTTGTAATTCAATGCTTTTTATCGAAATGTCTCTTTCTCTTGTTCTAGGAAAACTAACTATGTTGTTTTTGGATTCTTTGTGGAAAACATATTTATCCTTTTCTTCATACTTTGAATCATCTTGTCTTTATCTTCTAAGGAATATTTTACCCCCTGAGGGCCTTCATATTCTAATGTCTTGACTTGAGTCTGCCAAGCTCTACTGGATGCTTTCACTTGTCTCAACTGCCCCTCCAGGTTAAGTACATGAGTTTTGAAGCTTGAAACCCTTAAGCCTAGACCCAGGTAATCTAAATACAACATGTAACTGGTGTTTCTGTGGAATATCACCTTTTCTGGGGCACTGATTTTTTCATAGTGTAACTTGATCTCAGACACTTTATCATCATCTGCAATTGATATGTTGAGTGTCTTCTTCTCTATATATCTGACTGAGAACATAGAATACCTATGTTGAGAAATTTGTTCCATCACAGGTATCAAATCCCTTATTTCACTCATGGCTAGGCTTGCTTTCATAGGATATTTCTTTGATAAATCTTCTTTATATTGGTAGATTGCTCCAAGTGTTTTATCAAAAATATGCTTTTTGATGTTGAAAGCTCTTGAGATGCTTTCACCTTGGGGCATGTTTATTTTACCAGCTTCTTCCTTGTTGGTGCCACTCTCCATCATATCCATACTTACTTTCTCCTTAAGATCTTCTTCCTCCAGATCTACTATCTATGAATATTGTTTGATCTTTATCTTCTTGGGAGCATTTTGCTGACTACTAGTGCCTAGGGCCTTTGAACTTCTCCTCTTGGTATATACAGTTACTTTGGGAACTTGGAATTTCATCTTCTGAGGGGTTTGTTGTGTTTGAGTCTGTTGTAGGGTTGGCCCCACTTGATGTGCCTGACCAAGCTACAATGTGGCTTCCATATCAGCACAAGTTTCCAAATTAGCCAATTTGTCAAAACCTTCCACATACTCATATTCATAAGGGCCATGTTTTCTCATCAATCTTCTATTAGATATGACTTGATGTGCATCATATCTTCTCCCTTGTATTTGTAAAATTCGAACTCCTTGATTTTGGCCTAGATTTGAGGTAAGCAAGATCTACTCTTCACAAAAAATGGTCCTATGATGAAAGGAAATTTCAGGTTGGACACCTTGTGCATTTTCAAGAAATGCTCTGTCTCTGAGATTATTCTTTGCCTAATGAAATATAGGGAAAAAACTCTGGGTGTCAACAAAATAGGGAGAAGATAAGGTGCCTCTTGGCACCCATATACCCAAATTATTGTAGATTTCATGAACAACACCGAATCTGCTACTTTGTTTTATGAGTTTGTTTATAAGTAAATTTTTATGCCTTCCAGAACTCTTGGCAAGATAGTGTTGAATATCAAGTTGTAAACTCTGGACGTGATCTTATTTATGAAAATAAGCATTTTGATTCTTTTTCATTCTAGGGAGATGAATGTTGCTTCAAGGAACTCTTTCTTGTTTGTCTCCAGGAACATTTTCACCATGTATGTGTAATACCTGAAGTGCCTTGGTGATTGAAAGTTCAATAGTTGTTTGTGTACATTATCATCTATGAATTTATCAAAAATGATACAGACTGATTAACTAGATTCTGACTGAAAAAAGGTTAACAGAAAACCTAATATGACCTCAACTACAATTTTTTCATTATCTATACCTAAAATCTGACTGATTATGGAATGGGCCCACTGGATCTCGATAACCATGATGTTTACACTCATTGGTAGGGACAAACTCTCAGAATATTGCTCAGGTTTGACAATTGTCTCCAAAAATAGGTTTTTGACCTCGGGAGGACATTCCCTGTAAACTATGACTAGATTTTCTTCCTCGAAGGGTTAAGACACTGTGTAAGGGGACTCTAGTATGTCAAGGTTGCATTGAACGGACAAGAAATATATTCTTCACAAGACCTCTGACCCTAACCTATTTAAAACAACCCTCTCTTCCTCTGAGTATTGTTCAACACACCACCCTACAAATTATGGGAAAAGAAATGCAACCTTGATGTCATAAGGGACTATGGAGGCTTGGACCGCTTCGAGAAAAGGAAATTGTCTCCCTACATGATCTGATAAATTGGCTCTGGACACAAAGATGGGCGAGACGACTATTAAGGTGTCAAACACATCAGAGTCCCTGTCAATTAGGGATTCTTCGCTTGGTTGGGGATCTTGCTTTGTTACGGAAAAAAATACATGATCCATGGTGATGATGAAAAAATATCTGTGAATGGGTGGAAGACACTTGAATTTGGTGCAATGTTGAGATTAGTTTTGAATGGAGTAGTTGTGCCACTTTTTCCTTTCAAATGATTTGAAAAATCATAAAATAATGACGAGGGTCACCCTCGTTATATACGCATCCGGATATCGGAGATGAGGCAAAGTGGTTTGGGGTAGACCACTTTTCGCCCCGATATGAATCAAGTGGCTCCATGTGGTCTTGAGGTGAAACCATGATATTTTCATCAGACCACTTTCAAATAATTAAACCTCGTGCTAGTTCTCCACCCGATATGGCTTCTAACCATTGATATGTGGTATCAGAGACCCGCAATCCACTATGTCCCATCAACTCCATGCCTCCTCTATATTTATCCATTTTCCACTAGGTGTGTCCCTGCCCTCCAAAATACCACGTCTCTACATCAGTTTATCCCCTCACTAAATCCCAAGACTTGGATCCCATCAAACAATTGTTATGGTGATAACATAGGCTCGAACTGGGGATGTTATCCTCCCTACGAGGTAGGAAATAATGGTAGACCGAGTGCCTAATCATTGGGTTGTAATTTATTCCTACGATCTGAATCTACCAATATTTATTCAAAAACTCAAAATCGACCCAGCAGTGCTCATGGCCTTCACCTTGGGCTTCAGCTATGCCAATTTTATTTCAACTCCTTCATGCAAAAAGAAAAAAAAATGAAAATGATTATGTACATTGAATGGAAGGGGTGATGATTTTTTAAACGATATAACTTTTAAGGAACCTGCCATTCATAGGCCCTCCTCCAACGATGTCTCCATTACTCTCTTGTAGAAGGTAGGGATTACTTCCACGATATGCTACAATCTTGAACGGTCCCAACCATAGATGTTCGAACTTCCCATGATTTCCCTTATCTTCATTTATGGCATCCCATCTTACTACCAGTTCTCCCAGTTTGAAATCATCCACTTTGGTATGTATTTCAAAACCATTTTTTATCTTGTCTTGGTGCAGTTGAGCATTGTTGAAGGCCTTTTCCCTGTTTTGTTGGACACTGATTAGGTCATCCTTTCTTCTTTGAGTAGCATCTATTTATGTATCTTGTTCCTATAACAACCTCATTATTGGTTGTTATCACACTAAGTTTCCTTGGGATTTTAGTTTGTTTTCATCTTTTCCTAAGCCTTAGATTTTAATTTTTTAATTTGACCCCTTTTAAAAAAGTGTGTTTGTTAGGACCTCCTTTTTGGCCCTTGACCAAGTTTTGGGAGATCCTTGTTCAAGTTTGACCTATTTTGGGACTTTGACAGCCTGTCGAAGGTGGAGCACAAGATGAAGCAAAGATTGCAAGATCTCTGCCCCTTTTTGGGTCCTTTTTGGGATTTAGGATTATGTAATGGGTATGGAATGTCAGCCCATGGGTTTACCCATGTTTAGTCTTATTTTTTTAAGTATAAATAAGTAGCTAGGTGACATAAGTAGAGAGGGATGATAAGCTAAGTG
>ML790453.1:104962-120072 GCA_009831015.1 Picea engelmannii | reverse complement strand
ATAATATTTCCATATTGGTTAACCCTCCCAAAATGATGCATCCTCAAATATGGTGCTTACCCTTACCATCTATTTTGTCATTTTGACACTTAACCTCATACTCTTTCTGGTAGAAAGAGGATCTTCAATTGACAAAGAAGACTTTTTCTTCTTAGCATTGACGAGCTTCTTTGGTGTAGTTGTGCTCTCCTTAGCTACTGGTTTGTCATATTCAATGGAAGATTCAACCAACACCTGTAGATTTCTTTGGGCTACCTCATCTTGAAAATGCTTCATCTCTACCTTTAGCTTCTTGTTCTGAGATTGGAAGCCTCTGTTCTACCTATAGATATTCCTTAGTTGTCTATGAAGGGGCTAGGCCATCCTTGCTACAAATCTTGCCAAGTCAAGGGTGTGACTGTAACCATCCATGAGCTCTTCCAAGTTGACATTATCTTCTACTTTAAGATGAGCGATTTCTTTTGTTACATCTCTAAGTTGCTTGATAAGTATTTTGTAGGTCTGATTGTCAGGAGGAACAATGGCATGTACAATCTCACTATGAATTTTCTCAGACTCCTCTTCCTCCTGCATGGGAAGTGTCTTGTCTACCTCATCAAGTTCCTTGATGACTTTACTTTTATTCTTCTTTCTTAGCATAGGGGTTTCATATTTTCTTTCAATAGGATTCTCAATGCCTTTCTCAGAGATTTCATGTTTACTCTCCAAAGGACTTTTAGTACCTTTATATTTACCCTTTTGTACAGGGGTTTCTTGTTTCCCTTAAGTAGGTTTAGAACTACCTTTACCCTTCTTTCTCTGAATAGGGGGATCAGGTAAGGACTTCTCTTGGAAAACCTTCTTAGGAATTGATGACCTTGTGAAAGGTATTTTACCTTTGATTTCAACTGCTAGAGGAGAAGAGGGAAAGAGGATATTCTTCCCTTTCTTGGATGTAGATTTGGTAGAAGAAGACACCTCTTCTAACCCTAGTGGAGGAGGTGGTGAAAAATCTCTGTGTGGAGAAGGAAAAACTTCCTCCTCAGGCTCTATGACATGCTTGCTGATCTCTAGAACTTGAATAAGGGTTCTTCCCTTTCTCTTCCTATTGGTCCCTGCTTTAGAAGTATTGGTGGGTGAAAAAGGACTTGCCTTCTATGATTGAGGAGTTGGTGCTAGATCCAACTTGAAATGAGAGGTAACCACAAAATGTTCCCATGAAATCTCTTTCTTACCCAATTCCTCATAGACTGACATTCTAATTAATCCAGAGTGGAAAAGGCAAGAAACCAAATATTTAGATTTGGCCTTTATCATGTCTGTCATTTTACCTATATTCCTCAACATGTAATAAGGAACCTTCATCTCAACCTTAACAATAAAATTTAGCAACAACCTTATATGGTACTGGTACAAGGTGTTGAATCTCCCTTCATAAGTAAAATATCTATGTATGATATTCAGTAATATGTCAAATTGTTCAATCGGTTGACTCCTTGGCATACTTTTGGACAAGTCATTGGCTTGATATTCAAGTTTAAAAAGATCTTTTGCATAGGCTGAACTCAAATCCATGGCTTTGAACCACCTTTCACCTGTAATGGGGATCCCTGTTGCTGCTGATATAGAGGCTTCAGTAACCTCAAACTCCAAATCACCACCCTTGGTTTTCTTGCCATCAAACTGTAGTGAAAAATGTCTTTCTATCTCTAGATGGCCTCTCTACATGTTCTGACAGAAAGAGAGGCACCCTACTCTTTGAAAGGCCTATTTTGCTATGGGTTATGTATAAAAAAGATGCATGTCCACCAGTTTTGTTCTAACCACCTTGCCACCTTTGTGTGTGTTCCTCGATTGAGGAGTCTCCATGGCTCAAAATGAGGGATTTTAAGAAGTTTAAGGGATGGTAATGACCAGGAAGGATTTGAATAGGGATTCAAATAGATAAGGATGACTCTTTAGATAAACTAATGCTAGTAAGCCAAGTTAGAATTTTTAGGAATTAAACCCTTAGGCTTGTATAGGTATTTTGGAGTGTAAACAATGAGGAGTTAGTTTGAATTTGGCACTCTACAATTGAGTGAAACGCCAAACCCCAAGGTGAAAGGAAGAAAGGAAAATAGAGCTGGTTTGAGTAGTTCCTCTAGGTATCACAACGCATACACAGAGGATAGGCTATTTACAGGCTTGCAACTTTAATGGTTAAAGAAAATAATAGTGATTAGACCATAGATACAGGAAAAGAGATTTACAGGTCCGAAGAGGAGAAAAACAAGGTTACCATGAAAATATGGATCCCTTAATATTGTGCAAGATTAGCAAAACAGAAACCCGAGCACAAATTTCCTCTGAAAATTAATACGTAGAGGAGGTAAAGTGGGAAACCTATGCAATGGACACCTATTGAGATCTTCAACGCAATCTTAGGATGAACTTTGAGAAAACCTAGGCCCTTGAATCTTTCTCAGCATTGGATCTGGTTGACATGCGATCGCTTGATCAAAACTTATGAATTTGCGCAGTGCAACACTATTGATTCTTTCAAATTAGAAACTATTACCAAAGCTCATAAATGCAAGATATTTGAAGTCATCTTTAACCAACTTATGGCACTAAAAACAAGGGACATGACATGAGTCATGGAAATCATGGCTCGAGGTGGAAGTGTGATGAACATGATAGACACTACGGAACTACCTGATAAGTAGGCAGTGCATCCACTTCAAAATGTGATTAGAAATGTAAGAGAGGACGTTGAGGTATGCCTACAAGGTCATGAGTGAGGAGAGAGGAGTTTCACATCAATATAGTCATGTGAGGGATCGACCTAGGGACAAATCATGAAGGGTACCAAAATAAAACATGAGCTAGAAATGGTTTAAGGATCAAAAATCAATTTGAGGATCAAATTAGAGCTAAGACTTAAAAACTTTAATCATCCAAGGGGTCCTACCAATCATAAATTTTAAAGGGATGAGACCTTAAAAGAAAAAATTAAAATCTAAGGCTTAAAAAAGGATTTCAAACAAACTAAAAAGACCCAAGGCAATTTAGTGTGATAACACCTAGCTCGAGGAAGGACGATCTAGCGAGGTGCGTGTAGATCTCCTGTCCTATGTAGAGTAGGGTTTTTGTGGCTCTATGCATGTAGAAGACTGATTGAAGCTAATAAAGAAGAAGAGTTGGTGGATGTATCCCCGGGGTGGGGGTGAACCATGTAAATACTATGTTATTCTTCTCTGTGTGATGTTCTGATGTATTTATGTGTTATTTGCTAAGTGCTTGATATAGATAGATCGATAGATTTGTTTATACTTTGTTCTTGTGATGAATTTGGATGTTTCATATGATATAGGTGAATGTGCTTAGTGCTCGAATCTATTATATCTGATCCATCTATTTATGCTAATTTCTTAGATACATTAGATATGGGTGAATGTTGTGATTCTCTATTTTATCTGCAAAGTAGATATTGGTTAAATAATAATGAACTAACAGTGTTAAGTTCTCTATTAAGTATTATAATCACATATATGTGTCCTAGATAAGGTTGTAGACACATGAGTCCTGCAACCACCCCTACCTCTACCTTGGGTGAGACTTCATCTGCTTTGCAGGTGTTTCCTAAAGGGTCGGTAGTTAGGGGTTTTTTGGTGCGTTGTTTTACTATTGAACCCTAGTTTTGGCCTTGTGCCAACTAATGGTTCCATTGTCAGGACCTAAAACTATGATTGCTGGGAACCGAGGAAGAAGAAGCTTTGTGCAAAGATCCGACCCGAAATTATGGAAGCTCTATGCGTAGATCTGTTTCTCTAGTGTGCAGTACTCTACTTAGTTTGAAAAGCTTTGTGCTAAGGAAAAGAAGTCTGATCTGGAGAAAAGAGGTAAGATTTGAAATATTTGTGCTCTGAAAAAGGAAAAAGTGAGACTTTTTTATTAAAAGAGGCAAGATCTGAAAGCTCTATGCTCTGATAAAGGTAAGAATATTGAAAATTTCTAGATCTAAAAGCTTTGTGTTCTGTAGAAGTAAGGTAAGTGGAAATTTTTGTTTCAACAATATGAATCTAGGTATGTTTGATAGATTCTATCCTAGCTTGAAAACTAGGGTATTAATAGATGAAAGAAGATTTGATATGAGTAGATCTGATAAGAATAGTGGAAAATATGTTATACATATGCATAGAAAGAATGTTTCGACTAATGAGTGTATGCAAGATCCTATAAAGAAATGCTTGCAAGTTAGCTACCATGATCCTATCACGAAGTGTAGGAAAGGTTGGGGATCATTTAAAAGAAAGAGAGGATTAACCCTCTATTACGGTTGCAACAAATCAGGACATCTCACTAAGGAATGCCCTAGAAGAAGACCTAGTTGTCTTTGTTGCAAAGCTATGAACCATGAAGTATTAGATTGTCCTAGAATGATTGCTAAGCTTGAAGAAATGAATATGAACCAAGAAAACCCTAAGGCATATCCATAAACTAAGATTATGACAGAATCTGAGAAAGAAATAGAGAAAGTATTTCTACAGATGACAAAAACCCTGAATGACCACCGACATGTCAGATTCTTAGATATATTCAAAGAAAAATAATTCCTTGAAGAAAGAATATGAGACTTTGACATTGATTGTGTTCTATATGAGGAAACACAAGTGAATATCATGACAGAGATAACTTGGGAATCTATAGGGAGGCCTACTATGATTCCTTCATTAGGAGGAATAACACTATTCAAAGGAAAGTTGATAAACCTATGTGGAAAGCTCACCTTGATACCTATGAATTCCAATGGAACTTCGACAGAGGAATATTTTGAGATTATTAAATTTATTGAGAATAGTTCCCCATTTACCATGCTACTAGGAAAACCTTGGATTGAAAGAGATCATGCCAGAAGGAAAGAAGAAGAAGAACTTTTAGAGCAGAATAAGTAAGAGTTAAAAGGATTCATGTCCAGAAGGATCACACACTTGATTGAAGAACAAAAGAACATATCGAAGCTATTTAACACCAGAGACCTGGATGTCGAAGTTACAAGAAAAATAGAATACCCACAGAAGATTGAAGTACCTATGTTAGATAAAGAAGAAGGATCACCATCGAATATTAGGAAAGAATCTCAACAACACAAAGTACCTATGCCACAAGAAGATGAGAATCAGAATGGAAAAAGGCATACCGAGATGAAGTTTACTGGGAAGAAGGCTAGAAAGCTAATTAAGAAGAGAGCTAAGGTTGACAAGTTGTAGAAGTTTCCAGAGGTAGCCTCACAGAAGAAAAATTTGCAAAATTGGAGCTTCACTGGGATATCAAAATAGTGACACATGGCACTTTGCCATGGAAAAGAAATATAGTCATTGGGGACATTATAACAATTAGACTAACACTCTGAACGGGTAGAAATACATTTATGGATAGACATCTTGCCATCTGACCGTTGGGACCGCACCATAGCAGACAGAACAAAGTTAATGAAGGCTTCATTCCCGTTGAAAGCGACCAATTGTCGAGTTACCTATTTATCCCATCGCGCAATGCACCAAGAACACTTTTTCCAACTGAGAGTTTGATCCCGCAGACTAAGTTGATTTTTCACAATGATCATTGTGCTCTTTCTCTCTATCCCATTATTGTGTCTAAGTTACCTTCCGAACCTGAGATTGTCAACCTCGAGCGTGTATGTCAGACGCGTTGAGAACTGCAAAAAAAGGTTTTGAAGAAGTTTTGATCAACCTCATGACTGAATGAATCATGTCAATTTATATAGGTGTACAAGCATCATTGACGAGAGGACTTCCAGCCTCTCCATAAACTGCTCATGGATCCAGACCATCCCTTCCATTAGATGAAAAGAGAACCAAGCACATGGATGATCTAGCGAATGCCAAATTGATCCCGACCATATTACCCACCTATATTCCACCTATGAGTGATGTATTAAATCGAGATAGTGTACCTAGATATTTTGAGTACACCTTGGTTACGGCGTACCTCCTGAAGAGGATACGCATAGTTCGAGCAGACCAAGATAAGATTGCAGCGTTGAAGTTTAGTGACTTCAACCTCAGAGATCGCAAAGTCTATAACATGCTCACCCCACATAAGTACCTGACCATAAATGAGGGGAAGAATTCGAAGATAATCCCCTAGTCGTGGTCTATGAAACTCACACAATCCACCTTGTTGAACGTCATGAAGATTCCCCACCTCGAAAGACACTTGGAGGTGAATGCATGTGTCAAGTTGTTATTGAATTGTTACCATGGTAGATATTTGTGGCTAAACTGTCATATAATAGTTGATCAGACGTTGATCAATCAAGTCACGAGCTTGAGTATGCAAGGACCTGATCCACAAGAGTTTTAACCAAGAAAATCCATGGATCAGGCTCTAGCACAGAAGATCAAGGACACTTATGGTGATTTAGAGAAGGGAACATGAAGCTACAAGGTAGCTTCTATCCAGAGTGGTGCAGTGCACCTCACCTGTCATTTGATTGCAGGAAAGTTAGTAAGAAAGAACTGACCTACCCAAGTCACCAGTTTTGTAGTCAACCTCATAGGGAAGTGCGCGGAAGGCCTTCAGATGAACTGGGCAAAGTACCTAGTGAACTAGTTGGAAATTGACTACAAAGAAGCACAGGATCAGGGATATGAATTTCATTTTAGTTGCCTCTTGATCCTTATATATTTTATTGCCTGGGAGTTGTCGAAAGGTGAGACCTTCCCGAACATTGAGCCTTTTGAATCATTGGCTACGAAGATCAATACACTATGGTATTCAAGTGATATGAATAAACAGTGACAATCAAATGATTTTTTTCATACCTACTACAATCAATTGAAGATATCCATATAGTCTAAGCCTCGTATGAATCTGAACACTCTACATAGGTTCAGGCATTTGATGAAGCTCAGCGTAGATTGACATTTTATATACATCATAGCGGGCATCGACAAACACAAGCAACAGATTCAATCCTACTATAAAGGAGGACTTGGAAGAGATCACAAAGGACTGGTCAGCGGACCTCCTTATTCCAACAGACCGTGCAGAGATATCCGACATTGAAAACCCAAAAACAATGCAGAATACACCTGGACCTAGTAGGACAAAGAAGACTGAAGAGGTCCAAGAATTAAACAGTGCATCCATGAAAAATTATTCCATATCACCAGAGAAAGGAGGTGATGGTGAAGAGTTAGATGATAAATAAGTTGAACATAATCAAGGAGACAAGGTTAATCCCCTGAAGAAGAGGAAAGGTTCACCTCCAAAACCTTCATCCCAGAACAAATCCAAGGCCACCATGATCAAGATGCAAACATACCTCTCCTCTGATGACTTTGACTTCCTCATAGCATCCCTGTAAGATGCTTCACTGGAAATAACAGAGAAACAAGAAGCAAAGAAAGAGGATATGTATGGTCGAATTGAGACTTAACTCTAAGGGGTACAACAATCCCTACAGTCCATCCGCATAGTCTCCACTATGCCGGGAGAATCAGAATTGGGAGATGAGCTAGCTCAACTCCACTGCATAGACGATATAGTTGAAGCTCACCTTCGATGAGAATAGGAAGAAACAGAGAAAGCCTCCCTTGCTTTGACACAAGTACAAGGAGCACTTGTAGAGAAACACTTTGTTGTAGAATAGGAAAATCTTTCTCTCCAAGCAAAGTTTGATGAAGAAAAAGCACAGCTACAACAAGAAAAGGAACAGTTGCTCACAGAGAAAATTGAAGCAAAAGAATCGGTCAACAGAGCACTTCTCTTTGTGACATTCTTAGAAATCAAAGTAGAAGACTGATTTACACAACAGGTGAACCATCCAATAGCTACAACAATGCATAGCATATTTCAAGCTACGCACTGTACCTAAGACCCCACAAGATGTAACAGACCAAAGAGAATAAACCACTTGGAGTGCAATTGAAAGGATAAAGGATCTTACCTTGGAATGTAAGAAACTCATTGATCGCAGTGCCCAGACCTATGAACAACTCACGGAGAACCCGAAACTAAAGGCACTGGAATGGTAGCTCCAAGAGGAAAAGTATCAAGCCAAAAATATACATGCACAGTTGAAGTCCCTATCAGTTGTGGAAAGAATGAATCCCTCCCAATAGCAGTGAACCACCTAGCAACAAATCCATACTATCCAGAGTAGAGTTATGGAAGTAACTCAGAGGATCCAACCCATACAAGACAAGGCCTATCAATTGTTTATAGAGGTAGAAGGCCAAGGAGCAGAGCTAGAGCAGGTTGTCACTACAATTGAACAATGTCTAGAGGGACCTATCAACGATGCAGTCATCTAAGAGCTGAACAGGAAGTCATAGCACAACAAAAAGTTGAAGCAGCTCGAGCCAAGATTGAGGCGTTCGAGGTAGATCTATTCAGACTAGAGTGACTCAGGATGAGTCAGAGGTGAGTGTTGGGGGCCTGTTTTCCCTTGAACAAGTTTTGGGAGATCCTTGTTCAAGTTTGACCTATTTTGGGACTTCAACATCCTGTCGAAGGTGGAGCACAAGATGAAGAAGAGATTGTAGGATCTTGACTCCTTTTTGGGTCCTTTTTGGGATTTAGGATTATGTAATGGGTATGGGATGTCGGCCCATGGGTTTACCCATGTTTAGGCTTATTTTGTAAAGTATAAATAAGTATCTAGGTGACATAAGTAGAGAGGGCCAATAAGATAAGTGTTAAGTGCAATCATGGTTTGTAGATTCTCTATGCATATTGTGAGAAACTTGTAGAGCTAAGTACAAGTGGTTTTAATGGACTATGAAAGGATTTGTGCTAGACCTAGCTCAGGGAAGGAGGGTCTGGCGAGGTGCACTCAAATCTCTTATCCTATGTGGAGTAGGGTTTTTCTGGCTTTGTGCATGTAGATGACTGATTGAAGCTAATAAAGAAGAAGAGTTGGTGGACGTAGCCCTAGGTTGGGGGTGAACCATGTAAATATTGTGTTATTTTGTTCTGTGCGATGTTCTAATGTATTTATGTGTTATTTTCTAAGTGATTGATATAGATAGATAGATAGATCTATTTTTGCTTTGTGCTTGTGATTAATCTGGATGTTAGATATGATATAGGTGAATGTGCTTAGTGCTCAAATCTTCTAGATCTAATCCATTTATTTATGCTAAGTGCTTAGATACATTAGATTTGGGTGAATGTCGTGATGCTTTGTTTTATCTGTGAAGTAGATATTGGTTAAATAATGATGAACTAAGGGTGCTAAGTTCTCTATTAAGTATTATAATCATAGATATGTGTCCCATCTAAGGTTGCATACACATGAGTCCTTCAACCACCCCTACCTCTACCTTGGGTGACACTTCATCTGCTTTGCAGGTGTTTCCAAAAGGGTCGGTAGTTAGGGTTTTGTTGGTGTGTTGTTGTAGTGTTGAACCCTAGGTCTTCCCATGTTCCAACACCCCTTGAGAAATAAAGTATTGAGTCATGACTTATGGTTTGACCCTCATTAAAATTTGGACTTAGGACCATTTTGTTCATGACTTAATCCCCCTCATGAATTGTCACTAGGAATGATCCACCCCATGAATATCTTGATTTGACAGGCCATTTTCCTCACTCATGCCCTCATAGTCCTGCCTTGTTGTCCTTTTGCTTACATGTCCAATCATTTTTTTAAATTAAGTGTTGCCAATTCATCAGGAGTTTTCGTAGCGCATTTCCCGTTCATCAAATTCCACCATGCTTTATGATTCCAACGTTGATGTCATCTCTTCCTTGTTTTCAATGTCAGGAGTTGGTTAAAAGATGCTTACAAGATCTCATATTTACGAGCTCTAATAACGCTTTGTGATTTTTGAAAAAATCAAGATTATTGTGCTGCGTAAACTCTCAGTTCTGACGAGTCGGCAGTAGTGCTACCAGATCGGATGTTGAGGTAGATTCATAGGCTAAGATTCACGTTAATTCTTCCTAGAATATTGTTGAGGCTTCAAAACAATTTTATTCCACATGTATTCCACGTTTTCCTCCTCTGCACATAAATTTCAAGGAGAGATAGCGCTCATAATTTTGGTTATAGAGACCACATAGCTGAAGGAGATATTTGCTCAGGCCATCCTATCATTTTCTTCCCTCCTTTCAAACCTGTAGATATCATTACCTACATATCTAAGTTTGATACATCTTCCCACCATTTCTACTAAGCTCACAGCATCCAAGCAAGTCATATCCTCTGCATGCGAGGTGTGCTACCTAGAGGTGCTACTCAACAACACAGCTTTTCCCCTGCCTAATCTGAAACTTAAATCAGGTTGTTTCTACCCAGTTTCAAAGGCCAATTATAGGGTATCCTCTCATTTTCCAAGTGTTCATATCTGCAGACATTCAAGGGTGGGATTTTGATCCAGGGGATCAAATTTTTCTCAAAATTCAAAGTGCTCGAAATCGATTCAAATTGAACGGGAGCATAGGCCTCATTGTTACGAACCCAATGCAACTAATTTGGGTTCAAATGGATGTCGGGAGAGAGAGATATTGAATTCTATTCAAAACGACAAACATGCAAAAAAAGGGATGCTGACTGTACAGTTGTACAGTCCGTACAGATGTTGATGTGGTAGGCCGTACGACACATGGCAGGAAACCATGTGGATAGTTGGTGGAAAATGGGATGACGACATGTGGAATTTCAAGGAGAATGGTTTGGTGCCACGTGGACCAGACATGGGCTGCCATGTGGCACCCTGTTATTGGTTGGTTGTATAAAATTTATTTGGAGTCCACCAGATTCGACCCCGTGACCTCCACCCACATGCAAAGTCTTTGCAAAGTCTACCAACCAACGTGCCATAACATATTTCTTATTATATATATGGTATGGATTATATTTATGTTTGAATGGTTTTAAATTGGCATGGGGGTCGGGCTGGGGCTTAGGCCCAGCCCGCGATTATATCGTCTATGTTATATGACCACCGATGTAAACCTATGCGCGTGCACATTCAAACTTTAACCCCCGGTCGTATACAGTATAATATGACCACATGAGCGTCGCAATGTTATAATCATAGACCTTTTTTATATGAGCCCGGTCACATGTGTTTGCACATGGAACCACCGGCATGCTGACCATTGTCATTTGAATTGGGCTTGGCCCCTTTTATATGCACACAAGGTCATGTGGTGGCCATGTGCTCGTGGGCCTTGGCGGTTAAGGGCCAGTGCATAGTCGTTCGACAGTTTGTATCGGTTGTGTGGTTGCACCCGGTGCTGAGTTTTTCCACATAAAAGTGCATGGGGGCTAGGTTGAGGCAACACGGGTGCATTTTGGCAATCCAGAGACAACAAGTTTGAAGGGGAACTTCCAGAAAGGCTATCTTCTTCAACTTTTGGCCAAATGAGGTGCCGAAAAAGCCCAACTATGGGTTTTTGGACGTTTTGAAGCCATTGGAGCTATCTATTTTTCATTTTGAGCATTGTAAAGCACATTTTTGAGCACTTTGAGCAAATAATACAAGAGACCCATTGGAAGCTAGACCAGGAGATGTAGCCCAAGAGAGGGGTGAACTCCTTTATCATTTGTTGTGTTATGTGTTTTCTGTTCACTGATTATTGCTTCTTTTTATATGCATCTTTCATGAGTAATTTCTATAAAAGTTGTGTTGCAAATTGATCCATTTGCATTTTAACACATGAATTAAATCTTGCAAATAATTTCAAGAATACAAGTCTTCTTCATTTTTAGATCAAGTTGGTATCAGAGCATAGGATTTTGAAGACTTGATTATTTGCAAGTGTTTTGTTTTCTGATGCTCACAAGGTTGAAACTCACAAGAGGAGAAGTTCAACATGTAGAGCCAAGTTTTCATCCTTCAAGAAGGAAGATTATATCATCACCACAAGTTTCAAGGAGGCATTCACCAAGTATGGCTCATGAAGAGAGTCATGAATATATTCCTATAGAAGATGAAGATCTCAGAAAGGTTGTCAAGGAAATGAGAGAAATGATGAAACTCTTGATGGAAAGGAATACAGGATTGCAAGGTGAAGGCTCCAACCCTTCAAAGCATAAGGGAGAGAGTGGTGATAAAATTCCAAATGAAAATGGAGGGAATGGTGCTTCTCCACCACCCTCACCTCCATCTTCTTCTTCTTCTTCTTCTACCAATTCAAGACCTCTTATGAATTCTCCAAAAGGACATGGTAAAACTCCTTCACAAATTCCTTTGTTAAATCTTGATATTAAATTCAAATTGCCAATGTAAAATGGAGAAGCAAATGCTAAGAAATTAGATAATTGGATTCGTCAGATTGAGGTGTATTGTAGGATACAAAAAATTCAAGATGATGAAACTAAGATTCAGATTGCTTCTTTAAGATTGGATAGTGCAACACTCATTTGTTGGGAATCCAAGACTCAAGAGGACATGAAGAAACATGGTAAAATTTTAACCTCTTGGAATGATTTTATTGTTGCAATTAAAAGACAATTTTACCCATTGGAATATATGAAAAAAGTTACTATGGATTGGCAAAATTTTAGACAAGCTAAAGGAAAAAATGTGCAAAGCTTTACTCAATAATTTAGGAGAAGAGCTTTGGTTTTGGGAGTATATTTGTCCTCTCAGGAAACTTTACTCAAATACATTCGAGCTTTACATAGTTATTTGAGACATACAATACTCATGTTTAATCCTTCAAATCTAGATGAAGTTTGTGTTTAGGCTACTCATTTGGAAGCAAGAGGAAGGAATGAGACTCATGAGGGTAACAAGAAGCCTTTCAGTCATGGAGACAAAGGAAAGAGGAAGTTCAAGGGCAATGGAAAAAAGAATGTTTTTGTTAAGAAAGAGGGAGAAAAATTCACATGCAAACATTGTTCAAAATATGGCCATGATGAAGACCATTGTTGGAAACTTCATCCTGAAAGAAGCCCCAAAAATTTTGGCAACAAAGGAAAGTCAAAGACTGCAGCAACCATACAACATGATTTAGGTTCTGATTCGAGTGATGAAACAAAGATCACAGCCATGGGTTATGAAGGTAATGGTTCTATTGCAAGCACTAGTTCTTTAAGTAACAATAATCTCAATGTAACTCAACAAGAAAAAGAGAGAATTGAACTTTTTCACATAAGGGTTGTTTCAAAGCATACCAAAATAGATACTCTATGTGATACTGAATCTCAAGCAAACCTTATCTCTGAAGACATTGTTAAGAAATTAAAATTGGAAACAATTCCACATCCTAAGCCATACCCTCTTGGTTGGATATGTGATAATGCTAAATTAAAGGTGACAAGAAGGTGTAAACTTAGGTTTGCTATCACTAAAAATTTTGTTGATGAGGTAGAGCTTGATGTTATTCCTCTGGATATCTATGGTATTGTGTTGGGAAGCCCATATTTATATGATAGGAAATATATTTTTCATCATCATGAGAATAAGTATCACTTGTTTAAAAATGGAGTTGAGTACATTGTTAGAGCCCATACAAAGAAGATGAATTTATCACTTGTAAATGCAGGACAAATGAAGAGATTAGTCAATGCTAGCAAGAATTTAGTTCTCTTAATGATTAAACCCAAAGATGATATTGAAAACGAAGTTTTCCAAGGTTGTGATGCAAAGTTGAAATCTGATCTATATGAGGTTGTTAATCAATATGATGAGATGTTTAAAGAACCAAAGGGATTACCTCCAAAAAGGGGTATCCAACATGAAATTCAATTGCAGCAAGATTGTCCTCTTCCAAACATTGGTATGTACAGGATGTCGGTCATGGAGAATGCCGAAATTAAAAAACAAATCCAAGAGTTGCTCGACAAAGGGGTTATTGTACCAAGCTCATCGCCATGTGGATATCCAATTGTGTTAGTGCCAAAGAAACATGGTACATGGCGTATGTGTGTTGATTTTAGGGCTTTGAACAATATTACGGTAAAGAATCATTATCCTCTTCCTAGAATCGATGATTTTCTTGATCAATTGAAAGATGCTAAATATTTGACTAAGTTAGATTTGAGAAGCGGATATCATCAGATCAGGATTGTCGAAGGAGACACATGGAAGACAGCTTTCAAAATGAAGCAAGGTTTGTTTGAATGGATGGTAATGCCTTTTGGGATTTGCAATGCACCTGCTACTTTCATGAGAGTTATGAATGATGTCTTAATGCCTTTTCTTGATGATTGTGTTATTGTGTACTTGGATGACATTTTTATCTTTAGCAAATCTCGTGAAGAGCATGTTAAACATGTGAAACAAGTTTTGGATGTTTTGAAAAAGGAAAAGTTGATTTTGAAGATGTCCAAATGTGAGTTTGGAAATACTTCACTTATTTAATTGGGGCATATTGTTGGTGGATGCAAATTAAAAATTGATCCCTCCAAGGTCAAAGTCATATTGGAATGGCCTAAGCCCAATAATGTGACAAGGGTAAGAAGTTTTTTGGGAGCAACTCAATATTGGAGAAAGTTTATTGCTAACTTTTCTTCCATTGCAGCTTCATTACATGCAGTGACAAGTGTCAAGCAAGTTTTTCAATGGGGAGGCAAGCAACAAAAGGATTTTGATACTTTGAAAGAAAAGATCAGTTCAATGCCAGTTCTTGCACTTCCAAATTTAAGAAAACCATTTGAAATCCAAACAGATGCAAGCAATTATGCAATGGGAGCAGTCTTGCTACAACATGGTAAGCCCTTTTTTTTTCATTCTGAAACTTTTAATGGTGTCGTGATTAACTATCCTACTTATGATAAGGATTTGTATGCATTGGTGCAAAGTGTGAAAAAATGGAAACATTATTTGTTGGGGAAAGAAACCATTGTCCACACAGATCATCAACCACTGCAATACTTACAATCACAAACAAAGCTACAACAAGCTAGGCACTTCAGATGGATGGGTTTTCTACAATAGTTCAACTTGGTCATCAGGTATAAGACGGGCATTTATAATAAAGTTGTTGATATGATTTCAAGGCCTATTATTAGTGCTTCATTTATTATTAAGCATAGTCCTATCATGCATGAGAGTTATGTTGAGCAATATGCTTTAGATACTGATTTTAAAGAAGTATATGAGACTTTGTGTCATTCTAACCATGTTGAGGAATTGGATTACCATGTGCATGATAATCTTTTG
>ML790453.1:84466-103564 GCA_009831015.1 Picea engelmannii | reverse complement strand
TATCTTACAGAACTGCATGAAGACACAATCCTTGACAGGAGAATGCGAACTTCAAAACGAGGAAATGTGGAGTATCTTCGAGTTGGTCTTAAAGGTACAAATCCAAGCAAAGCCAAGTGGATTGAGGTTGGAAAGGTGAGGGATCTATATCCTCATCTTCAGATAGACTGAAAATAGTCTTTTGGAGGTCCAAAAGCTTTCCAATGGGAAGGTGTGATCCTGGGGATCAAATTTTGCTCAAAATTCAAAGTGCTCGGAATCTATTCAAATCGAACGGGAGCGTAGGCCTCGTCGTTACAAACCCAACGCAACTTATTTGGGTTCAAACGGACATAAGGAGAGAGAGATATTGCATTCTGTTCAAAACGACAAACACGCAAAAAAAGGGATGTTGACTATACAATTCGTACAGTTCGTACGGATGCTGACGTGGCAGGCCATGCGACACATGGAAGGAAACCATGTGGATAGTTGGTGGTGAATGGGATGATGACATGTGGCATTTCAAGGTGAATGGTTTGGCACCACGTGGCCCAGACATGGGCTACCACGGGGCACCTTATTATTGGTTGGTTGTATTAAATTTATTTGGAGTCCACTGGATTCAACCCCGTGACCTCCACCCGCATGCAAAGTCTTTGCAAATTCCACCAACCAACGCACCAAACATATTTCTTATTATATATATGGTGCAGATCAGATTTAAGTTTGAATGGTTTCAAATTGGCGCAGGGGTCGGCTAGGGCTTAGCCCTAGCCCGCAGTTATATCGTTTATGTTATATGACCACCGGTGTAAACCTATTCGCACCCACATTCAAACTTTAACCCCCAGTCGTATACATTGTAATATGACCACAGGCACGTGGAAATGTTATAATCATTGCCCTTTTTTATATGAGCCTGATCACATGTGTTTGCGCATGGAACCACTGGCGCATCGACCGTTGTCATTTGAATTGGGCTTGGCCCCTTTTATATGTGCGTGAGGTCATGTGGTGGCCATGTGCCCATGGGCCTTGGTGGTTAAGGGCCAACGCATACCCGGTCAACAGTTTGTATCGATTGTGCGGTTGCACCCGTTGCTAAGTTTTTCCACATAAAAGCGCATGGGGGCTAGGTTGAGGCAACAAGGGTGCATTTTGGCGATCCAGAGATAGCAAGTTTGAAGGGGAACTTCGAGGAAGCCTATCTTCTTCAACTTTTGGCCAAAGGAGGTGTCGAAAAATCCCAGCTAGGGGTTTTTGGACGTTCTGAAGCCATTGGAGCTGTCTATTTGGAATTTTGAGCATTGTAAAGCACATTTTTGAGTACTTTGAGAAAATAATACAAGAGATCCATTGGAAGCTAGACCAGAAGATGTAGCCCAAGAGAGGGGTGAACTCCTTCATCATTTGTTATGTTATGTGTTTTCTGTTCACTGATTATTGTTGTTGTTATATGCTTCTTTGATGAGTAATTTCTATAAAAGTTGTGTTGCAAATTGATCCATTTGCATTTTAACACATGAATTAAATTTTGCAAATAATTGCAAGAATATAAGTCTTCTTCATTTTTAGATCAGATTTCCATAGCCAGTTTATCTAGTTAGCAACTAGTCTAGTTTAAGGGAGGTTCTGTTCACTTGATCCTTGAATTTAGTTCCTCTTGGTTATCACCACTCCATAGCCATAAGAAGATCCTATCCTAAACTATGGAGACTCCTCACATGAAGAAGTCACACAAGGGGGGTAAGGTGTTCAGAACCGAGCATGTGGACATGCATCTATTTGAGGTAGAGCTCATCGCTAGAGAAGTTTTTCAAAGGGTGGGATGCCTCTCTTTCTGCCAAAATATGCAAAGATGTCATCCTGAGGTGACAAGGCATTTTTCCTTACATTTTGATGGCCTATAAACCAAGGTAGGGGATCTAGAATTTGAGGTGACTGAGGCCTCTATTTCAATCGCTATAGGAATCCCTATCACAGTTGAGAAATGGTTTAAAGCCATGGCTTTGAATGAAACCTATGCCAAAGATTTCCTTAAGCCTTAACATCAAGCTGGTAATTTTTCTAAAGTTGTGCCAAGGAATCAATTGATTGAACATTTTGACAAGATATTGAGGATCATTCAGAGATACTTTACATGTGAAAGGAGGTTCAAAACATTATACCAATACCATATAAGGCTTCTACCGCATTTTACTAGTAAAATTGAAATGAACATTCCCTACTATTTGCTAAGGAGCATAGGAAAAATGTCAAATAGGATTCAATCCAAGTCTAAGGTTGTGGATACTATCATCTTTCACTCTGGATTGATTAGGATGCTAGTTTCTGAAGAACTGGTTAAGAAATATATCTCATGGGAACATTTTTTTATTTCTTCTCACTTCAAGTTTGATATAGTAGCTACTCCTCAGTCCCAGAAAGAAATCCCTTTACCATCCACTAGTGTTTCTAAAGAAGGTACTAGCAATAAGAGAAAAAAAAGATTTCTTGTTCAAGATCAAGAGGTCATCAAGAAGGTCACAGGAATTAAGGAGGAAGCTTGTCATTCTCCATAGAGAGATCTTTCACCCCCTCCTCCACCAGAGTTAGAATAAGCCCCTTCTTCTACTAAACCTACAATGAAGAATGGGAAGAAGCTACACTTCTCCTCATCTCCTTCAACAACCAACATCAAGGTCAGAAATCCCTTCACAAGAGCATCAACTTCTAAAGAGGTTGTTGAATAACAGTCCCTACCTAAAGCCTCTATCATGCATAAAAAGAAAGACAAGGGCCAAGGCATTGGAAAGCCTGTGGATAAGAAAGAAGAAACCCTTATACAGAAGAAGAAAGACAAAGGAAAAGGCATCAATAAGCCTATTGATATAGACAAGGTAACTCTTATGCAACAAGAAGAGGGAACCATGAAAAGTCCTGTTGAGACTATTCACATCACTAATCCTTCTGACAGCCAGACATTCAAAAGATTAATCAAGCAACTTAGGGATGCTACGAAGGAGGTGGATCAGTTGAAAGAAGAAGCCATGTTAGACATGGTTAAGATGAAAGAACCCATGGATGGCTATAGACACACTCTGGACCTGGCAAGGTTTACAGCAAGAAAGGCTCGGCCTCTCCATAGGCAGCGCAAAAACCTTTATAGGCATAACAAAGGCTTCCAGTCTCATAATAGAAAGCTCAAAGTAGAGTTGCAACATTTTCAATATGAATTGGCTCAAAGGAACATGTAGGTATTGGTTGAAGATGCTATTGAAAAGGAGACACTAGCAGCCAAGGAGAGCATAGCTCCATTGAATAAGCTTATCATTGCTAAAAGGAAGAAGCCTGTTGGGCCAAAGGAGGATCCTCCTTATCCAAGAAAGAGTGTCAGGTTAAGTGTTAGGTTAATGAAGTAGCTGGTGAAAGGTGAGATCCATTTTTTAATATGGTCCTTTTTTGTGAGGATAAACTATTGATGAAACACTACCTCTGCCACGTATACAAGCTTCTAGTGCTTAATTTTCAGATTTTTGGGTTTTTACAAAGAATTAATCCCTTCGGAAGTAATAGTGCAGACATTCAATAGTGCTATGGCACTACAGAATAGTCTATTTTTGATATTCCACTAGTTTTCCACCCACAATGTTCTTGAATTGCCTAAGACTGATGATGATGTTACTACCTGAGGTTTCTACCCATTCTACACATTCTCAAGTGAAGGTATTGCATATTATGACGGTGCTACCTAAAGTTTGATAGAACACACAAGCGGGTGCTACTACATTTCTTGCAGAGATGAATTTTGCACAGAGACACACGAGGGTGGCACTACCTAAATTTGCTACCGAATTTCTGGCAGAGACAAAGTTTGCACAGAGACACACTAGAGTGGCGCTACCAAAATTCTCTACCTAATTTTTTCCAGAGACTTAAGTTTGCACAGAGGATACGAATATTTGGCGCTACCTATTTTATACTTTTCTATCTTTGGGGTTGTGCTACAAAATCACAGGAAATTGGCTGAAGGCACTACAAGGTGTGCTACTCAAAGTGATACCAAATGGTACTACCAACAGATACCAAGAATCAAGGGAAGTTGATCTAGCATCTTTATGAGTAGTTGATGATGAAGAGGATTGCAAAAACAACAGCTAGCAACATGATGACAACCACATGCCCCTAAAGGACACATGGAAAACAAGGAGTTGCACACCAGAGGGGGATCAAGTTAGTTCAAATATTGGTTGGATCAGTCACCAATATTTTCCCATTTTATAGCATAGGTTGTTAGTCAATTTGTTAGATTGAATATATTCTTAGATATTTTCATGGGAAGGAAGCTAGCTCACACCTCCAGCCATTGCCTCCCTTTTTGTTATAAACAAATAGATGAAATGCTTCAGTAGTTGATCAAGGCTCCCTTATATTGTAATATTTTTATGAAGTTACTATGAACTGGTTATGTGCTTGATTTGAGAGATCTTGGTTAATAGAAATGAACTTATAGTTCCATCTTATTTTCTTCTGATGCTAAAGTGTTCATTCTTTGAATGATTCACATGAATGGTTTTGGTGATATTATGATGTATGTTTGATTATTATATTATCATGATGTTTCTTTAGTGTCCTTAAGTTCTAAACTCAAGAAGATCTTGTGTTAAGAATATTTCTTCCTTGGGTTGTCTATAAACCTGATGTTTACAACAACCTCTACATTCCTCTCACTGAATTCTTCCCTCTATTCATACTTACTCCCACTTATTGATTGAAGTTAGCCAACATCTTTATTGCTTGTGCATGCTAGTCCTAATTTTTGAGTTGGAACATTATCATCTTCAGTCTTATCCATTTTACCCCTCAAAACTCTTTTGCATTCACATATAACCTGATGGGTGCTGGGCTTGCCTTCCATGCAATCTAAAGTTGATTCCTAGTGCTAAAATTCTTGGTGTCGTTGTCGAGGAACAATTTGAATACTTTTCCCTGGGATTAAATGACACAGCTTACTAGTTCTAAAGATGCATTAGAACTTAGTATCTTGAAGATTGCATCTTGCACCTGGTGACTCCATTGTTTCATCTCCGGCGCCTAAAGGTAGAAATGTCAGATCAAATCCACAGTTACCTTTGGTTCCACCTGAGGATGACCCAGAGAAGATAATCAAGAAGGGAAAAGCTTCTCAAGAAAAAAAAATTGTTGTTGCTACAAGTGCTTCTGGTCAGTTGCCTGATTCCACTCTTAATACTCCAATTCTTATATCAAGTAATCCTTATTTACCTTCTGTTGAAGTATCTAAGAATCTTGATTTTCAAAAGTTTCCTATTGAATACTTCTCTTTTGAAACTGATTTGAAAGAAGAAAGATTTGAAATTATTTATTCCCCTGATATTGTAAAGTGGTATAGTCTTGAGATTCTTGAGGAGTTTCCTACTTTAGGTTTTTCTACCCCTCCTCCTGTTAAAATTGATGTTTCCAAAGAAAAGGAAACCTCCTCCCCCTTGCAAACTTTACCATCTTCTTCCAAGACTCAGCCTTCTGCTGTGAAAACTAAAATTTTCCCTTCATACATTCATTTTTTACCTAAGCTGCACACAGTCAAGTCCCCTCCTCCTCCTTGTTAACCAAGAGTTCAAAATCCAATGGCAGGTGCTAACCCCCCTACAAATAGGATGGATGTCATAGTCGCTGCAAGATATTCCCCTCTTGTCTTACCTCAGCCAGTGAATTCCCTCCCTCCTGGAGATTATTTGAAATACATGCCCAAATTCATGGGAGAAGAAGATATAACCATTGAGGAACATGTTGTTTCTTTCTACAACTATGCAGATAATAAAAACATTGAAAATAAGGATGTGTGGATGAGGGTCTTTGTCCAAAGCCTTTTTGGTGAGGCTATGAAGTGGTTTAGGGGTTTGTCCCTTGGATCCATTATTGGCATTGAGGTGTTAGACAAGGCCTTCTTGAGGCACCGGGGGGACGAAAAGGACTTTGTGTAATACATCACTGAATTTGGATCCCTAAAAAGGAAAGAGGGAGAGTTTGTCTTTGACTTTTCTAAAAGATTTAACAAAATGTACATTAATATTCCTGATGAGATAAAACCCATTGAAACCTTTGAAAAAAACACTTATGCCAGTGCCTTTGACCCAGCATTTTTCCTTCTACTGAGAGAAATAATATCCTCCTCCTTAGTTCATATGCAAGATCCAACCTTGGAGGTCGAATCCAACATAGTGGCATCTGATAAACTTAGAGGGAAATTTGATAGGGACATGAGAAAAATAAGAACTAAAGCCTCAACCTATGAATCCCATATTGTTCATCCTCAAGTAGATGAGCTCACCAAATTAGTAAAATCCCTTTCTACTAAGATATAGAAGTTAAAACTGGAAGGAAAACAAACCTACATAAATACTCAAAATACTGATAAGAGAGGTAACTTCAGGAGACCAAATAATGCTCCCCGAATCCTTCCCATAGATCCCAGAAATAGAGAGAGATATGATAAAAGGGTAAAAACTCCTTTACAGAAAAACTTGGTTGTTGATGAAGAAGGAGAGGAGGAAGAATTCAATCCTGAGATTCATTGCTTAGGTGACACATCCCCATCCCCTCACTTGACTCAATCTTCTTATGAGCAATCCTTGATGGATATTCAAATAAATGAATTAAGTAAGGGAGAGAAAGAAAAGGAAAGTCCTAATAGATATAATCTGAGATCCAAAAAGAATGAAGAAAAAATGGATGCTCCTAATCAGCCTGCCCAAAAAGAAAATTCTGCCAAAGTTGTGACAGTTAGCAGTAAGGAAAAAGACACTCAAAATCCCCAAGTCCTGGTCAGAAATCCTACTCCTAAAACCAAAGAGATCCTGAAGTATTCTTCTTCCTTCAGCTTTGAGAGTTAGATCCAAAAAATCAAGATCCCTATACCTTTTTTGGAATTGATAAAAAATGAATAATTTAAAAAATATCTCTCCAAAATGTTACAGCCCGAAGCCTCTCCAAGTGCCACTCATTCACTAAATCTGCAAGATGAAAAACCAACAGTTATCTTGGGTCAATTGATAGAAGATAGAGATTATTCATCCCCTCCTTTATATACATTATTGAATATTCATGATAAGGTATTGCATAATTGTTTGATGGATTCAGGGGCAACCCACAATCTCATGCCAAAAATTGTTATGGATGAGCTTGGGTTAGAAATCACAAAGACTTACCATGAATTATATTATTTTGACTCTAGGAAAGTGAAATGTCTTGGAGTCATTAAGGATTTGGTTGTGACCCTATTCCAGCTACCCATGAAAAGCGTAGTCATGGATATCATGGTGGTTGATGTTCCCCCCAAGTTCGGGGGAACCTTGCAAATGGATCTCTCATATTCTACCATTCTCATTATTTGGGGGGAGAATAGAAGACTTTACAGGGAATCTCAATTGGATTACATCATTAGTGATGAAGAAAACCCCACAAATAATCTTATTTTTTCCCTTGATATTGATTTGGGATCTAGCATCTTGGAGCTAATCGATACTCATGAACCTCCTCTTGAAATTAGAAAATAGTATGTTCCCTTTTGTGAGGAGTCTCCTCTAACCACCTCTATTTAGAAGATGTTCTTTGATGGAGCCTCTTCTAAGGAAGGTGTTGGTGCTGGAGTGGTCTTTGTCTCACCAGCTCAAGAGATTATATCTTTTTCATACAAACTAGAATTTGAAACTACTAATAATGTGGCAGAGTATGAAGCTCTTGTATTAGGATTGAGGGCTACTAAAGACATGGGGATAGAAGAGCTATCAGTATTTGGGGATGTTGAATTGATACTCCATCATATTAAAAATATTTATCAAACGAAGCACCCTAGGCTTAGATCTTACATGAATGAAGTGTGGGACTTGGTGGGTAGTTTCTTCTCATATTTTAACATTTCATTTATTCCTAGAGAAGAGAATACCATGGTTGATTCTTTGGTTGTATCAGCAAGCAATTTCAGAATCCCCTTACCACCTAAACTCATGTATGATGTAGAATTCAAGTAGAGGCCTTCTATACTGGACAATGTAAAATATTGGAAGGTGTTCAAAGATGATCTAGAACTTAAAAAATTCCTCGATATTGTTGATGCATTTTCTTCCATACACATTGATCAGGCTCATGATTCTGAATTTAATTCAATAATGATTCATTGGTATTGTTATCACATAAAAATGTAAGGGGGTGTTTTGGTGAAAAGAATGATAAGAAGCAAGTTGAAAAACCCACTTATCCTAAGCTTTGGTGCGAAGGCGTGCCATTATAAAGGGGAGGTTGATATGAATGGCTAGAGATTGACGCACCCAGATCTACAATCAAGGTCTAATTTTGGACCCCCCCCCCCCACGTTCTACCTTTAATGAGGGGGGGGTCTGATATGAGAGCATGCAAGTTTGAGTGGAAGAGATTGACATGCCCAGATCTACGGCCGAGGTCTAATTCCAGACCCCCCCCATTGTTTTTCCTTTAATGAGGGGGGGGTGGGTCTGATATGGGTAGTTTTGAATATGGTCCTGCCCCTAAAACCTCTTATCACTCCTCCCTTCTCATGCCATATTTATTCCACTCACCCTCTCTCCTCTCCCTGTCACATATCCTGCTCTCCTCCTCCAGGTCACTCCATCATAACAATGTGTTTCCCCCCCTGGACCGATCACCATCCACTCACCGCTGGGCCACAACACCTTCTCACCCCCGCATAGTATCTCTGGCTAAGTGTCCTACCACCCATGTCCTCCTTAGCAGATGGTCCCACCCCATATGCTGTTGCAGCCTCACATCTACCCCCACATCATCGCCCCATGCCTCTCCACCTATGACCTACCCCAGCGTAGTGCACACACCTTCCACCACCCGCACTTTTCATGCCACCCTCCATCTATCTCACCTGACCACATGGGCACCCCTCATATCACCTCCATGAATTTGACATCATCATACTCACTCAGAGTCTCATCTACATTCGCTGACTGGTCCCCTCGTAGTAATCCAATGAAGTAGCAATAGTCAAGGGAAGGCCACCACATTGTTCAGGGGTCAGAGTTGACTTGGGCCTCTTCTCTCGATGCAGAAGTAAATTCAATTAAGGAAGGTGGGTGAGACATCATCTCCTTCCTTAAATCGCAATCCAGAGAGGGGGAAATCGGAGGGGAGATTGTTAGTCCAGACTAACAGAAGATCGTGTCTGACAGAAGACTACATGAGTAGTCTGACCAACGTCTGCATGTGGAGACTGACATATAATCTCATCAATGTAATACCTTGAATGCATGACATGATCGCATTGGAGACAACAAAGCCATTTCTAAGTATATGTAGGCATTTTTGCCATTTTTGTTAGTGTGGATGGTTGAGCTAGGCTCCCGATTGTAAAAGTTTAATGAAGCATTGGTTTTCCTGGTTATGCATTTGTATGTGAGACTTCCTATTTAATGAAATTTAGTTTCTTTCCACCTCTCTATAAATGTTTCTTTAAGACACTTGAAATTGGAAGATCCAGTCGAGGGTGATTGTGTTGTTGTGATGTATGTTTGATCATGATAGTATTTTTACCAGTTTTAAATCAGTTTCCTGTGTTATCTTCTCCTTATTACACTGAGTAACTTGAAATTGGAGGATCCAGTCAAGTTTTTACAGCAACATTGGGATGCAGGTTTGATCATTATGTTGTTGTAACTGTGTCACTTAGGCACATTTTCAGCATGTTGTTTTTATTCTACAAGCTGCTAGAAGGCCTGATTCCCATAGCAGTCTTGTTAATATTTCTCACAAAGTCTTCCCTCTGCTCATTTTAATCTCATCTTCCTGACAAAAGTTAGATCAGGACCTCACCTGCTCGTGCATGCTTGACCTATTTTTCTGAGTTGAAACAATATTCTCCCGGGTCTACATCCATTCATACACCCCCATTCATTATCATGAGATACAAAATTGATGGGTATCAGGCTTACTCCTGCCGCAATCCAAGAGTGACTTCTGGTGCTAACATTTTTGGCATCGTTTTCAGGGACGAAGTTGAATATTTTTCCTGGGATTGAACAACATTGAGCCTATGATTCTGAAGGTGCATTAGGCATCAGATCCTTACAAGGTTTCTACAATGCACTTGGAGACTCCATTATGATGACTCCATTGGGGTGAACCTACTATTTTAGTTGTGGATTCCAGAGGCAAGAAGACGAGGTCCAACCCTCCGTTTCCCTTGAAAACACCTGAAATAGATCTAGAGAATCTTATAATAAAGGCAAAGGATCCTAGAGAAGGAGTTTCAACTGTTGAACCAGGTATTTCTGATAATTCTCATTGCCCTCTGATAGAATCTCTAATATTTGCTTCTCATTTTCCTATCAGACCTATTGTTGGAGTTTCTCGTTTGTTAAATTTCAGGAGTGTTCCTATTGAGTTTTCTCCTCCTAGTATTGGATTAGAGGGAGAGATATTTGTCACTCCTATTTCCCCTAACTTTGTAGCCTGGTCTAGACCCATGAATCTAGAAGATTTTCCTACCCCGGGCTTTACAATCTCTTTTCCTATTATTTTTGTTGTTGTTGTTCCAACACCAACCTCTATTCCCCTCAGCCCTGTAGCCTTTTTGGGGGCTCAGAAATGTCCTATTTTCATCCACCTTTCCCTTCATCATTCTCCAAATTTCATTGCCCCATTAACCTTTCACGATATCATTTCCATAAATATACTTGGGTTTCACCTTATTGTTCTCCATTTTATTCATTTTAGTATTAAAAGGGAATTTGTGATTAAATGTTATAAAATTGACATGTTTTCGTATATATCTCAAATATGTGTGAGATTTGTAATGTGTAGGAATATGTGAAGGATCGATTCAAAAGGACTTCTCAAATACTTCCTCCACCATTTCAAGATTTGAGGAGATAATTCAATCCCATTCCAAGGAGAAGATTATGGAGATTTAGTTGGAATATCTTATCCAATATATATGAGAGATATGTGTGAGGATTTGAAGGGATTATATTTTGTAATAATGGAAAATAGGTTGAGAGAAAAGTGGATCTGTAATAATGAGATGGTTATCTTATCTTCAAGGCTCTCATTGTTGAAAAGTCAACAAGAAATATGTGTCTAATTTACTTTTCCCTTAATTAAATTAGACAATAAATATTAATCTATTATTTCATTCATACCTAAGTGAGTTGGATTTGTAATAGAATTATAAGTGTATTTAAGTGAGTTAAGATCAGTTGTACTAGTTGTAACTAAGCATGCACTAGTGAGAGTTTAGTTAATCAGTGAACTCACATGCAACTGAAGATTCACCACGGTTAACTACATGCATGCTAGATCCAGTGGAGACCTAGTTGAGATAACGGGTCAAAGGGACAGTTTGGCTATCAGTTGTGATTTGATCACACATGAAATGGATATGCTTATGAGCATGTGCAAACTAGGCAATTCATTAATGATTCGATTGTGAGAATTCGAATTACAGAGATTGTGCAGAGGAGGTAGGCTATCTGGACATGGAGAATTGGCACATGTATTTGTTGATTTGTGTATGACAGTGTGAAAAGATTGTATTATATTGAGAGCTCTTGGATTAGATTTTTGTATGAGATTGTTTCATGATTCATGATATACATAATATATGATAGTGGGGTTTTTATCTTTACGCTTTCCCGGTAAAACTTCTGTGTTATGCGTTCTTGATATTTTACTTTGTGACTGTTGTTGTGATCATGGTTTAATTTTCCACAAGAATAATAGCAGAAGCGATTATGTATTTAACAGTGGCGTAATTGTTAGATCAGGAGAATTGCAAGAACAACTTGATTTGTATTGAAATTTCTACATGGTATCAGAGCCACGAAGGCCACAAAGTCACAGAAGTGAGGTGCGAACATAATTTCATTCTCCCAGGTCCCGTCTCTAGCAGGGTACGAACCCTAGAACTGAAAACTTTATTGGCAGGGTGTGAAATTTATTGGCATTCCCACGGGCTACAGTGAAGTAGGGTGTGAACTTCCCTCACCCTAACAGTGAAGCAGGGTGTGAACTTCATTGGCATTCTCGCAGGCTACAGTGAAGCAGGGTGCAAACTTCCCAGGAAAGTTCATAGGATACACATAGGCAGAGTGAGAATTTCCCTCAGGATACTCTCAGGTGGGGTGAGAACCTCCCAGGGAAGAGGGATTGCAAGAGTTGAGTTTTGGGTTGGATAACAATCAAATTTGCAAGATTTTCTTGGTGTGATACTTGATTCAAGATCGAAAATGTCTTTCAATGGCTTGATGTTAGAGTATGCACTTGAGGGAAACTCTATCAACATTGCTTGGAAGGACAGGATGGAGGAAGTACTTGAAGACAATGGCTTGAAGGGTTACATTGACAACGATGTTCCTAAGCCGAATGTGACAAATACTGCAAATCTTGATGCATGGAAAAAGAAAGTGGCGAAGGCGAGGAGGATTATGTTGGAAGGAGTAAAAGACCACATTGTCTCAAGTATCCATGGGAAAACCACACCACATGCAATGTGGAAGGTTTTGACATATCCGTTCCAAAACAGTAGTGACCATAGGAAATTGGTGCTCAAAGATAAACTCAGGAAGATCAAAATGGAGAAAGGTGACACCATTCCAAAATATCTCATGAAGTTTTTCCAATGTCGGGATGAGCTTGGAAGTGTGGGAATAATAATAGCTACTGATGATTTGGTGAGCTTGGTGCTCCTAGGGCTTCTTAAGAGTTGGCACAGTTATCAAGACTCTGTCAATGGAAGGGAAAAATTGTTAGATTGGGAATGACTATGGTTGGATCTAGTGTAAGAGGAGTTTAGGTAGAACACCAGAGATGGATCTTCATAAAAGCGTGATGATGAAGAGGATTGTTCTTTGAATGATAAGGCAAGGAAAGGGAAAGGGAAGAAATTCCATCCAAAATCTGAGTCTAAAGTCAAGAAGCTAGATTTGTCTAAAGTGAAGTGTTTTTACTATCACGAACATGGGTATCTTGCTACTAATTGTCCACAGAAGAAGAAGAAAAAGAAAGTTGTTGGATCTGCAAATGGTGAGGCTCTTGTCTCACAATTTCATCTTGACTTTGCTTTGATCGCATGCATGGATTCAAGTGCATCAAGATCGATGTGGCATTTGGATAGTGGTGCTTCCTTCCACATGACGGGAGATAATGAGTCTTTCATTGACTTGGAGGAGAAAGATCTTAGGATGCATATAGAGATGGGTGATGATGGACGATACAGTGCAACTGGTATTGGTACCATGACCTTTCAGAGGGAGTCAGGTAAACCATTTCAATTGAAAATTTTTATGCATGATCCAGTTCTGAAGAAAAACTTGGTCTCAGTCGCATTGTTGGAGGACAGAGGCTATGATGTTGTTTTTAGCAGTGGTAAAGCCTACCTACGACATAAAGCAACAGGTCAAGTCAAGAATATAGGGATTCGAGTTAAGAATATCTACATGTTGGAGGTAGATGGATGCAATGCCATGATAGGCAAGGCATAAATAGTGGTGAGTTGGGATGAGGGTGAACTTTATTGGCATTCTCATAGGCTACAGTGAAGAAGGGTGTGAACTTCCCTCACCCTAACAGTGAAGCAGGGTTCGAACTTCATTGGAATTCTCGCAGGCTACAATGAAGCAAGGTGTGAACTTCCTAGGCAATTTCATAGGCTACACATAGGCAGGGTACGAACTTCCCTCAGGCTACTCTCAGGTGGGGTGTGAACCTCCCAATGAAGAGGGATTGCAGGAGTTGAGTTTTGGGTTGGATAAGAATCGAATTTGCAATATTTTCTTGGTGTGACACTTGATTCAAGATCGAAAATGTCTTTCAATGGCTTGAGGTTGGAGTATGCACTTGAGGGCAGCTCTAACTACATTGCCTAGAAGGATAGGATGGAGATAGTACTTGAAGACAATGGCTTGAAGGGTTACATTGACAATGATGTTCCTAAGCCGAATGTGATAGATACTGCAAATCTTGACGCATGGCAAAAAAAAGTGGCAAAGGTGAGGAGGATTCTGTTGGAAGGAGTAAAATACCACATTGTCTCAAGTCTCCATGGGAAAACCACACCACATGCAATGTGGAAGGTTTTGACAGATCTGTTCCAAAATAGTAGCGACCATAGGAAATTGGTGCTCAAAGATAAACTCAGGAAGATCAAAATGGAGAAAGGCGACACCATTCCAAAATATCTCACGAAGTTTGTCCAATGTTGAGATGAGCTTGGAAGTGTGCAAATAATAGTCACTGCTGATGATTTGGTGAGCTTGGTGCTCCTAGGGCTTCCTAAGAGTTGGCAGAGTTATCAAGACTCTATCAATGGAAGGGAAACATTTCTGGATTGGGAACAACTATGGTCGGATCTAGTGCAAGAGGAGTTCAGGCGGAACACCAAAGATGGATCTTCATCAAAGCGTGATGATGAAGAGGATTATGCTTTGACTACCAAGGCAAGGAAAGGGAAAGGGAAGAAATTCCATCCAAAATATGAGTCTGAAGTCAAGAAGCTAGATTTGTCCAAAGTGAAGTGTTTTCACTATCACGAACATGGGCATCTTGCTACTAACTGTCCACAAAAGAAGAAGAAGAAGATGGTTGTTGGATCTACAACTGGTGAGGCTCTTGTCTCACAATTTGATCTTGACTTTGCTTTGATTGCATGCATGGCTTCAAGTGCATCAGGATCAATGTGGCATTTGGATAGTAGTGCTTCCTTCCACATGACGGGAGATAAAGAGTCTTTCAATGACTTGGAGGAGAAAGATCTTAGAATGCATATAGAGATGGGTGATGATGGATGATACAATGCAACTGGTATTGGTACCATTACCTTTCAGAGGGAGTCAGGTAAACCATTTCAATTGAAAATTTTTATGCATGTTCCAAGTCTGAAGAAAAACTTGGTCTCAGTCACAATGTTGGAGGACATAGGCTATGATGTTGTTTTTAGCAGTGGTAAAGCCTACCTGCGACATAAAGCAATAGGTCAAGTCAAGAAGATAGGGATTCAAGTTAAGAATCTCTACATGTTGGAGGTAGATGGCTGAAATGCCATGATAGGAAAGGCAGAAATGGTGGTGAGCCAGGATGAGGGCAAATTATGGCACAGGCAATTGGGCCATCTTCGTCATGGATCCTTGAAGATCATGCAACAAATATATATTGGACTTCCAAGGGGAACACTTTCTCAGTTAGATCAGTGCAAGGGGTACACCCTCGGGAAGTATGTAAAGTCGGCATTTCATGAAAAGGAGAACCGTGCTTTGGTGATCCTAGAGAGAATTCACACGGATGTGTGTGGACCATTCTCAGTTGCTTCAACAGAAAAACATAGGTATTATTTTATTTTTGTTGTTGACGTTTCTCGTAAATGTTGGATATTCTTCATGTAGAAGAAGGATCAAACATTCTCAAAGTTCTGTGAGTTTAAAGCATTGGTGGAGAAAGAGTCGAGGAAGCAAGTGAAGGCTCTAAGGAGTGATAATGGTGGAGAATACATCTCTAATGAATTCAAAGACTTCTACAGCAGAGAAGGAATTTGAAGAGAAATCATAGCGCCTCATAACCCACAACAAAATGGGGTTGTGGAGAGAAAGAACAGAACGGTCATGGGTGTAGCATGAGCAATGTTGCATGATCAGGGCCTACCAATGCATTTGTAGGTAGAAGCATGCAATAACGTGGTTTATGTGCAGAACCATTGTCCTCATAGAGTACACCTGAAGAATATTTTACTGGCAAGAAACCAGATGTTTCTCATTTCAAAAATTTTGGCACATCTATTTATGTGCATGTGACCAAGGATTCCAGGAAGAAGTTGGAAATGACTGCTGAATTTGGGATATTTGTGGGGTACACAGAGACACCCCATAATTATCTTGTGTATTTTCCAAACAGCAAGATGATTGTTATGCTATGGGATATAAAATTCGATAAGGTGAAAGCCATGTGGTTGTCGCTTGAGAGGGAGCTAGACTTGCATGCAGAAGAGGAACTGTTGGTTCCCAAGGATGAGTATCAAGATGTGGATCAGCCATATGAGGAGGTTCATGGAGTGGATGAAACCACTCAAGCAGATCCATCCATCAAAAATGGCAGAAAGTGCACCATGGAAGCTGAAAGATTGAGACTAGATGTTGCACAAAATGTAGGAGCCCCTACTTCACAGCGCAAACAGAGACAGTCTCCTGATCGATTTGTTGGATATATGGCTCTCATGAGAAAATGTATTGTGACTAAACCATCTTCCTTTTAGAAAGCAGTGCAGGACCCCACTTGAGTATGACTCCATTGTCAAAAATAGTGCATGGGATATTGTCCCAAGACCGGTCGAAAAATCAATGGTAGGTTCGAGATGGATCTACAAGGTAAAGCAAGTTGTTGATGGGAGTGTGGAGAAACACAAGGCCAGGTTTGTGGCCTAGGGATTCCCAAAGATCGATGGGATAGATTATGATGAGACCTTTGCACCTGTCACAAGGTACTCTTCCATAAGATCCATCCTTGCACTCTCAACACAGATGGGTTGGCGCATTCATCAGATGGATGTAAAAACTTTGTTTCTCAATGGGATCATTGAGGAAGAAGTTTACATTGAACATCCATAAGGCTTTGAGACCTTTGACAGAGAGTCGCATGTGTGCAGAATCAAGAGAGAATTGTATGGGTTGAAGCAAGCACCCCGAGCTTGGTACACTCGGATAGACAGCTATTTCACCAGACTGGGCTTCACCAAAAGTGAAGCAAATGCAAACCTATAGAAAATTATGGTGGAGGGTAAGCTTTTGATCATTTTTCTTTATGTTGATGATTTAATATTGACTAGTGATGAGAAGCTGATACACTCATGCAAGGAGGACCTTGCAAAGGAGTTTGAGATGAAGGATTTGGGCCTTCTTCATTATTTTCTTGTATTGGAAATATGGCAGCGAGATGGTGAACTTTTTCTATCTCAAGGAAAGTATGCAAGGGAGATACTGAGTAAGTTTCACATGGAGGGTTGCGAACCCATGGATACTCCTCTTCCAGGAAACTAGAGGAAAGAGGATGCTACTTCTGGAGAGGTAGTGGATGCTACTGTCTATCGATAGTTAGTGGGTTCACTAATGTATTTAGTGAACACGAGACCAAACATTTGCTATGCATTTAACTAGCTAAGTCAAGCGATGGTTAAGATGCCCAAACTCTTTTGGAAGGCGGGTAAGCATGTCCTGAGATATATAAAGGCCACATATAAGTATGGATTATGGTACAGAAAAATGGATGAGGTGAAGTTGCATGGCTTCACAGATGCAGATTGGGCGAGCAGCCCAACGGATAGAAAGAGCACATAAGGGGGGATCTTTAGTATCATATCTACAGTTGTTTCTTGGTACAACAGGAAACAGAGATCCATGGCACTTAGTTCAGTGGAAGCGGAATACATGGCAGTGACTCAAGGTGAATGTGAGGCTATCTGTATGAGTAAGATCTTGGTTGGTTTGTTTGGTTCTCATTTATATCCGATGGTGATTTATTGTGATAATCAGAGTTGCATTAAACTCTCAATTAATCATGTGTTTCATGACAGATCTAAGCAAATAGATATCTAGTATCATCATCTCAGAGATTGTGTGCAGTGGAAGATCATGTTGCTTCAATACATTCCTACAAAATATTAGGATGTTGACATTCTGACAAAGGCGCTCACCAAGAGCAAATTTGAATATCATAGAGGTAGGATTGGGGTGAAGGATAATCCCTTTCTTGTTGAGAGGGAGTGTTGAAAAGTCAACAAGAAAATGTGTCTAATTTACTTTTCCCTTAATTAAATTAGACAATAAATATTAATCTATTATTTCATTCATAACTGAGTGAGTTGGATTTGTAACAAAATTATAAGTGTAGTTAAGTGAGTTAAGATCACTTGTACTATTTGTAACTAAACATGCTCCTTAGATTATGCCATGGGAACAAAGGAACAGAGATAGGGATGATCATAGGATTCAAACCCCTCTCCAAAACAACCTGGTTGATCATGAAGAGGAGGAGGAAGAGGAGTTAGACCCTGAAATTCACTGCATTGAAGACACCTCCCCTTTCCCCCATTTGACTCAAGCTCCATATGAAGAATCCCTCATGAACAGTCAAATAAATGAGTTGATTAAAGGGGGAAAAGACAGTAGCAGACCCAATAAGTATAACCTCGGGTCAAAAAAGAAATAAGGGAAGTCTAACATCCTTGATCGGCCTCTCATAATAGAAAATCCTGCTAAGCCTGCAACAATCACTGCCAAGGAAAAGAAAACTCAGAATCTCTCTCTGATAGCCAAAGACCCTGTCCCAGAGGTGAGAGAAATTATGAAGCCTCCCTCCTCCTTTAACTTTGAGCATGAAATCCAAAAAATCAGAATCCCTGTCCCCCTTTCAGAGTTAGTTAAACATGAGGATTTCAAAAGTTCCCTCTCCAAACTACTACAGTCCGAGCCAGCTCAACTTTCCATAGACTCAGTGAATCTCCAAGATGAAAAGCATGCAGTCATATTAGACCCTATGGTAGAAGGCAGAGAGGATTCATTCCCTTCCTTCTACACATCCCTGAACATACATGACAAGGTGTTGCATAATTTCCTGATGGATTTAGGGGCTTCCCATAACTTCATTTCTAAAACAGTTATTGAAGAGCTCAGGTTGGAAGTAACAAAGGCCTATCATGATTTGTACTCCTTTGATTCAAGGAGGGTGCAGTGTCTTGGAGTCATCAAAGACCTGGTGGTAACCTTGTTTCAACTGCCCATGAAGAGTGTGGTCATGGACATTGTGGTGGTTGATGTTCCTCCCAGGTTTGGCATGCTTTTGTTGAAATCTTGGATAAAAAGGCTTGGGAGAACATTGCAGATGGACCTCACATGTCCTACCATTCCATTCTTTGGAGGGGATCATAGGAGACTGTACATAGAAGCTCAGTTGGCCTACATTGTCAATGATGAGGAAGACCCTACCAATCATCCCATCTTTTCCTTGGACACTGATTTAGGATCCAGCTTATTGCAGCTCACCAATGCCCCTGAGGCCCCCCTTCAAATCAGAAACAAACACATTCCCCCCCCCCCC
>ML790453.1:53451-83684 GCA_009831015.1 Picea engelmannii | reverse complement strand
ACAATGAAGAAAGGGGACTATGAGTCCCTTCTTCCTCCAATGGAAGGCTCTTGAGGCCCTCACAAACTTGCTCTCCTTACAATGAGAAAATGAGAATGATGGTGAAAGAACTCCTAGCACATCCACTCAATGGAGAGGTGGATGGCTCAATGAAATGGTGCTAATGTGTTATTGCCAAGGAGTGAGTCCTTAAAAAAATCTAAGAATCATAACATTACATGAAATTCCTTGAGAAAATGATGTTTCTTCATGGCTTTTTATAGCATTGCATTGGGTGATTATGTAACTCCTTTGAAGTGTGAAAAGGGGCTCTTTAGGGCTTAATTAGGTCTTTGACCAGCCTACCATGCAGATTCAGCTCAGATTTGAGGGTCAAATCGGCTTGGGAGATGATCCATAAGTGGTTGGGAGGCCGACCAATTCAATAAATGCGTCGTTTAGCAGGTGCGTGGGTTTTTGCGCCAACGGCCATGCGTCACGCGCGTATGCACGCATGGTACATTCTTGTTCCGCGCATATGCACGCGCACCCAACTTCTGTAAAGCGCCCCTCAATTTTTGGTTACTTTGTATAGATTTTGACCTTTCTGGAATGTTGTGAAATTAATTCAGTGCCATGAATGACTTCATTATTGTTTGACGATGTTGGGTTCTTGTCGCCATGTGCGAACGAAATTTCAGTGATAACAGTGGGATTTAATATATAGTTTTTTCCTTGCTTTCAACATTTCATTCATCCTCAGAGAGGAGAAAAAGGTGATTGATTCCTTGGCTACTTCAGCGAGAAATTTTAGATTCCCTCTAAAACCTAATCTCAGCTATGATACAGAAGTAAAATACATTCCCTTCATACCTAACAATGTCAAGCATTGAAAGGTTTTTGAGGGTGATCTTGAAATCAAGAAATTCCTAGAGACTGTTGAGGAGTTTTCAACATTGCACACTGATCAAGACCTTGCTTCTGAAGGAGACCCTTATACTGATGATCTTATGAACAAGATTGATGATCATCATATTGTTCAACTACCTAGTAATCACATTCCAAAGGGATTGGTTCCTTTGGAAAGGATTTTTGATAAAAATGGTGTAGCAGTAAAGGGCCAAATGTCAAAAGATAATGCAGATACAACTGAGTGTAACATCGGCACAAAAGAGGAGCCAAATTTTGTCATATTGTCAAGCAGATTGACAAAAGAGAAGAGGGATGAGTATGTTAAACTATTGATGGAATTTGCTGATGTTTTTTCTTGGACCTATGAAGATCTCAAGACTTATGACACAATTTTCCTTGAGCATAATATTCCCCTAAAAGAGGAGGCCAAGCTATTTAGGTAGAAGCTAAGACAGATGAATCCTTTGTTTCTTCCCTTCATGGAGAGAGAATTAAAGAAGTTGTTATATGCCCAAATCATAGTCCCTTTGAGATATTTCAAATGGGTGGCCAATCTGGTCTCGGTGAGGAATAAAAGTGGAGAAATAAGACTTTATGTTGATTTCATAAATATGAATAGGATCTCAAAGAAGGACAATTACCCCTTACCAAATATGGAACATATATTACAAAGGGTAACTGGTGCATCAAGGATATCTATGATTGATGGCATTTCAGGCTACAATCATATATCATTCCTACCTGAGGACAGAGAAAAATAGCCTTCACCACTCATTGGGGTACCTTCATGTATGTCAAAATTCCCTTTGGATAGATGAATGTAGGGGAAACATTTTAGTGAGCCATGGACATAGCTTTCATCAGGGAGAAGGATCAGTTTGCGATGATCTATCTGGATGACATAACAATAATTTCCAGATCTGATAAAGAACATTATTGTCATCTGAAGAAGGTCTTCTTGAAGTGAAGAAAGTTTGGTATTTCCTTAAATCCCAAAAAATCTTTGTTCGTCATGAAGGAGGGAAAGTTATTGGGGAATATAGTATTTGTTGAGGGAGTGAGAATTGATCCCAACATGGTGGAAGTGATCCAAGCCTTGTCACTCCCAAATTCCAGAAAGTAGGTTCAGTATTTCTTGGGGAAGATTAAGTTTCTAAGGAGGTTTGTTTCAAATTTTGTTGAGTTGGTGAAGCATATTACAGCCATGCTCAGGAAGGGGAATGAAGTAAAATGGACTGTTGAACCTAGGGAATCCTTTGATCAAATAAAAAATGCATTGACTAAGGCACCTGTGCTTGTCAGTCTTGATTATTCCAAGGACTTCCTGATCTTTTATTTCACTTCCTTTAATACATTGGTTGTTGCTCTATTACAGAAGAATGATGTGGGGCTTGAGCAGCCTATCTCTTATTTCAGCAAAGGCCTAAGGGATGCTGAGATCAGGTATGAAATTATGGAAAAGCATGACTATGCCATAGAGAAAGCTCTCAAATATTTTAGATTCTATGTCTTGCACTCAAAGGTCATTGCATATGTTCTTTCAACCTCTGTAAAGGACATTATTATTCAACCTAACCTAGATGGAAAGAGGAGAAAATGGATTTCCAAAATCCTTGAGTTTGATCTAGAAATAAAACCTACCAAGCTGGTTAAAGGTCAAAGTTTAGCCAAGCAATTGGTTGAATCCAATTGCAAAGCCTTGGGGGTTAACTTCATTAACAATTACTCTATTGATCATAAGGCTGATATGACTCATAAAGGCTCTCAGGACAACTTACCATTAGCAGAATGCACCTGGTATGAAGACATTATATATTTCCTATAAGAATTTAAAGCTCTTGATTTTATAGGAAAGAGATTTAAATCTCAAATAAATCAGATATTGTCTTATTGATTAAGTCTTATATTGGAAATACCCCCTAGGAGTGATTCTGAGATGTCTTGAACCACAGGAGGCCCTAAGGATTATGCTTGATTTTCATAGAAGCCTATGTGGGGGACATCATTTTTGGAAGACCGCAGCCTACAAAATTCTCAGGGCTGGGTACTATTGACCCACTTTATTCATTGATGTCTACAGAGAGATCAGAGCATGCATCAAGTGTCAAACATTTTTAGGAAAGAAGCAGCTCAAATATTTTCCTCTGAAGCCTGTAGTATCATCATCACCCTTTCAACAATGGGGATTGGGCTTCATTAGGTAGATTCATCCTGCTTCAAGCGAACAACATAGGTGGATCCTTACTGAAACATATTATTTCACTAAATGGATAGAAGCCATCCCCACCATAACTGCTTCACACAAGGTAATCACCAGTTTCCTAGAGGATATCATAGCAAGGTTTGGTTGTCCAAATAGAATCATTACTGACAATGTTGCATCCTTCAATTCTAAACCTTTGATCAATTTCTGTGAGAAGTTTGGGATTTCACTTATTCACTCTACTCCTTATTATCCCCAAGGCAATGAACTGGTAGAGTCTTATAACAAGAGTCTGATCAAGCTCATTAAAATATTATTGGAAGACAATAAGAAATCCTTGGATTCAAAACTCAAATTATGTCTGTGGGTTGATCGTATGATAGAACAAAATTTCCCTAGGAATCTCCCCTTTCCAACTTGTTTATGGGACATAAGTTGATTTTCGCTCTCAACTAGCTCTACCTGTACAGAAATTCTTTCAGGAGTGTCAAGGATAGCCTGATGATATGATTAAGAGAATTCATCAATTGGTGGAGGTACAATAGACTAGAGAGCAAGTGGTGGATAGAGCTTATGACCATCAGCAAAAGATCAAGCAGGCCTTTGACAAAAAGGTGAGAAAGGAGAAGTTTGCACTGGGATATCTAGTGCTTAAATGGGATGCACCCAAGCAAGACAAAGGTAAACATAGAAAGTTCGAATCCCTCTATATTGGGCCCTTTAAAGTCTCTAAAGTGTTTTTAAACAATACCTACAGGTTGCAGGAGTTGGAGGACGATGAAGTTTTTGGTAGACCTGTGAGTGGGAATTTTCTAAAGAAGTTATTTATTTGAGCCTTAAGTGGATCCTCTGATTTTGTGAATATTGTTTTCCTATTTTCTTTTTGGTTTTCAATAAATGACTCTGCAGCCCAATAGCAAGGTATTGATGCTACAGAAAAGTTCTTAGAGCCTCGCAGGGAGGACTCTATCCCCCATGGAGCCTAATGTTATCACATAAACATGTAAGGGGGTGTTTTGGTGAAAAGAATGATAAAAAGTGGGTTGAAAAACCCACTTATCCTAAGTTTTGGTGCCAAGGTGCACCATTCTAAAGGGGAGGCTGATATGGATGGCTAGAGATTGACGCCCCCAGATCTATGGTCGAGGTCTAATTATGGACCCCCCCCCCCCTGTCATTCTACCTTTAATGAGGGGGAGAGGTGGTATGATATGATTGCGCACAAGTTTGAGTAGAAGATATTGACGTGCCTAGATCTATGATCAAGGTATAATTCCAGACCCCCCTCCCCCCCCGGTCATTCTACCTTTAATGAGGGGGGGTATGATATGGGCAGTTTTGAATATGGGCCCCACCTAAAACCTCTTACCGCTCCTCCCTCCTGGTGCCATATGTCTTCCACTCACCCTCTCTCCTCTCCCTATCACATCTTCCGCTCTCCTCCTCCAAATCACCCTGTGATAACGATGTGTTTCCCCCCCTTGATCGATCATCATCTACTCACTTCTAGACCATGGTACCTTGTCACCCCTTCCTACCATCTTTGGCCAAGTGTCCTACCTCCCATGTCCTCCCTGGCAGATGGTCCCACCCCATCTACTACTGCAGCCTCACAACGTCCCCCACATCATCACCCCATTCCTCTCCACCTCTGACCTGTCCCAGCGTGGTGCACACACCTTCTGCCACCCATTCTTTCCCTGTCACCCTCCATATATCTCACCTAAACACATGGGAGCCCCTTCTCTCACCTCCATAACTTTGACGTCATCATCCCCAGGAGAGTCTCATCTACGTCCGTTGACTAGTCCCCTCGTAGCAGTCCAATGAAGCAACAACAGTCAAGGGAAGCCACATTGTTCACAGGGCAGTGTTGACTTGGGCCTCTTCTCATGATGAAGAATTAAATGAAATTAAGGAAGGTGGGTGAGACATCGTCTCCTTCCTTAAATAGCAAGCCAAAGAGGGGAAAATCAGAGGGGAGAATATCAGTTTAGACTGACAGAAGATCGTGTCCAATAGAATACTGCATGGGCATTCTGACCCACATATTCATGCACAACCTGACAGAGAAGCTTATCAACATAACACCTTGAATGCATGACATGATTGCATTAGAGGCAGTGAAGCCAGTTCTAAGTATATGTAGGAATTTTTTCCATTTTTGTTAGTGTGGATGGTTGAGCTAGGCTACTAATTATAAAAGTTTAATGAAGCACTAGTTTTCCTGGTTATGTATTGGTATATGAGACTTTCTGTTTAATGAAAATTAGTTTCTTTCCACCTCTGTATAAATGTTTCTTTAAGACACTCGGAATTGGAAGATCCAGTCGAGGGTGATTGTGTTGTTGTGATGTATGTTTGATCATGATAGTATTTTTACCAGTTTTAAATTAATTTCCTATGTTATCTTCTCCTTCTTACACTGAGTAACTTGGAATTGGAGGATTCAGTCGAGTTGTTACAGTAGCATTGTGATGCAGGTTTGATCGCCCTGATGTTGTAACTGTGTCACTTAGGCACATTTTCAACGTCTTGTTTTTCTTCTACAATTTGTTGAAAGGTATGATGCCCATAGCAGTCTTGTTCATATTTCTCACAAATTCCTCCCTCTGCTCATTTTAAGCTCAACTTCCTGATAGAAGTTAGATCAGGACCTCACCTTCTCCTACATGCCTGGCCTAGTTTTCTAAGTTAAAACAATAATCTCCTAGGTTTTCATCCATTCGATCAACCCCATTCATTATCATTACATATAAAACTGATGGGTATTAGGATTCCTCCTACCACAATCTAGGAGTGACTTCTAGTGCTAACAGGTACAATGGTTTACTTCTGCAATGCAGTCTGAATTTGAAATTTCTATGATAGGGGAACTATCATTTTTTCTTGGTCTACAAATTACTCAGAGGTCTGAAGGAATATTTCTTTATCGTGAGAAATATCTAAGAGAAATGTTGAAAAGGTTTCAAATGGAAGACTCTACACCTATGAGCACACCTATGGTCACTGGGTGCAAGTTAAGAAATGATGATGACTCACCTGATGTTGATAAGAGTTCATATAGGTCTATGATAGGCAGCCTATTGTACATCACAACATCTCGTCCAGACATAATGCATGTTGTTGGAATGGTAGGAAGGTATCAGGTTGCACCTAAATAGAGTAATCTGTTAGCTGTCAAAAGAATATTCAGATACTTGAAAGGAATAATGAACTATGTCCTATGATATCCTAGGAGTCATAATTTTCAACTATCAGCCTATTCAGATGTTGATTAGGATAACTGCATGGATGAAAGGAAAAGCATGAGTGGAGGTGAATTCTTCTTAGCAGATTCTCTTATAGCATGGTTGAGCAAGAAGAAAGGTTCCATTTCCTTATCGAATACAGAAGCTAAATACCTTGCAGCTACCACTTGTTGTACCCAAGTATTATCGATGATTCAAACACTTGTAGACTTGGAGGTAACATATAATGCACTGATCCCAATTCATTGTGATAGTACTAGTGCAATTGGTGTGTCAAAGAAACCTTGATTTCACTCCAAGACCAAGAATATACCCATCAAGTATCACTTCTTGAGGGAACAGGTAAACAACATTGTTGTTTCTTTACATTATATTCCATCCAAAGATCAGATTGTTGATATCTTTACTAAACTGCTTGCAAAAGATCAGTTTGAGTATCTACGCCAGAAGTTGTGCGTGACCCTGTTATCAAGTTAAAATAGTCCATCTAATCACAGGGAGACTGCTCCTATTATATATGATAAGGGGGAGCACAGATTCACTCTCTATTTTCTTTGATATTGATGTCAAAGGGGAAGAAAAAAGTTTTATCTATATGCTATAGTTGTAGGTCTAAGCAAAATAGTGCAACCTTTCAGGGTTAACATCAATGCCAAAGGGAGATATTTTTGACATGTTTACAGGAAGAATGTGCTTGTCATTGATGGCAAGAACAAAATTGAACCGAACCTCTAGAGCGCAGAAGATGAGAAAGCTCAGAAGAGTTAGTGGTTTCCAAAAGTGCAGACAAGGTCCAAGAGATAGACTCGTAGGAGGAGCAAAGGCCAAGTCCCATGAACACTTAGAAAGCCTTCTAAGTCAGAGAGATTATAAGCTCAGGAGGAAGAGTGAGAGTGGCCATTGGATCACTAATCCAAAGGACCAACAACTATCAGATTGAATTAATGAAGGATAGGATAAGCGGGAAAAAACAATTTTGAATTCAATCATCCAAATTTATGTCAGTTGTCGGATTGATTTAAGTAGAAGGAAGGGATAAGCTAGAAGAGAAACACTGTAGATAGATCGAGCCATCGATATAAGAACATGATCGATGAACAACATTATTTTCAAGTCAAAAGTTGCGAGGAAGTTACTATTTGGGGAATCTCACTTTGGAAGAATTGGCAACTTGAAAGTCAACTTGAAGCCCAAAATTCGAAATCAATAAGGGCCATCGGATCTGGAGAAAATGAGATGACAATTAGATTAGTGTCCAGTGACCAGAGGAAGCACAAAGGAGAAGTACAAATGTGATCTATTGGATCAGAGCACTGAGGATCAATAGTCATTGGATCCAAAGATAAACGCATGAAGGTTATGCTTTAGGATGAGCATAGAAGAGTGGACTTGTCAAAGTCCCGAAATCTTGAAGTAAGTAGGGGTCGTCCATTTTCAATACTGACAGGTGGCACATGATACACAACTCTAGAGAGAATCACTTTGGGAGTTTAAGGTTGGAAAGAAAATGAAAAGTCTCGAAGTCCCAAAGGACGAAGGCTCGAAGTCGCTCTCAATCGTCGATCTAAGATACATTTTAGGAGTTAGGATAACCATTAGATATAGGAGAAGAACATGTGTCACATGAGGAGATCCACGTCAACAAGACTACGTCAGTAAGGACACATCATGCAAATAGATAATGACAAGTGTCAAGTTTAATCGACATTTTAGGTACATGAAAATCACAAATCTAGGTGACACGCGACAACTACTCAGGTCGTGCCACATTATCAAGTGATGTAAGTGAGTTCTATTACTACGGGAGTTTTACTTCGGGAGTTTTACCACCAACGATTAGACTAAAGTTCTGAAGTCCCGAACACTGAAGACCCCAAGAAGACCTTGGTCATTGATCACTAGGAGGGGTACGTTTCAGAAGATTATGCATTCAGGCATAAATACTCCAGGAAAATGTGAAGGATAAAGGTTTGAAATTTCCAAAGCCCAAACAACCGAAGCAACTGGGAGTTATCAATCTACGAGAGGAAAGACGTCACTATATCGCAAGCTCTAGTTAAAATTCTCAGAGGGAAGTTGAGTGAGGAGAAACTAAAATATGAGAATGTCGAAGGGTGAAGTCCTAGAGCAGAGGATAGTCATTGGAATAAAGAGGACAGATGTCAGCAAATATTCCATTTTAGAATATATCCAGTCAGAAGAAATGAGAAGTTGAGATTTGAAATCTCTAAAGTCTAGAGACCCAAAGGATATCTTGACCGTTAATCCAAGAGGGACATGTGTCAGTGGATTCTCAACTCCAAAATATTGATGTATGGAGGAAAGCATTGTTTGAGAGTTGAAACTCTCGAAGCTCGGGTCATGAAATCAATCACAGTCATTGATCCGCATAACTTGAAAGGATAGATATAAATCGTCAGTTCATGAGCATTGTCAAGATCATGAGATCGACGGTCTCATCGCATTGTAGGGATTGAAGGTGTTCAAGAGTTAATGAGTTGAGGGTGGATCACAATTGAAACCATGGTTTTGGAGAAAGTACATGTGGAGGATCAAGGTAAATTGCAGGGAAAAACACATTTTTTGTTAAACTAACTTTGGATGCGTCCACAATCACGTGGTCACATGAGTTCATTGCCTAAGTTCATATCGAGAATGGAGCTAGTGCTTGCTAGGTGTTAGTTCGGAGTTCAGGAGTTTGGAAGTTGGGAAAGTTAGGGTTGGATCACATCGAAATACCTGAATCTCAAAGTCCCAAATGTCTTGGCCTTAGGTTGCAACCAACGGTCACGTGGAGAGAGTAAATAGAGGAAGGAGCTATCGTTGCTAAGCTCCACTTTGGATATCGGGATTTGGGAGAATCTAGATGTCTCATACCAATATTCCCAAAGTAATGAGTCATGAAGCACCTGTTGGTTAGGCCTATGGTCACCGCTAATGATCACATGAAGGAAGGGGCTTAGAAGCCAAAGAAGCCAAAAGTGACTACTTGTAACTGACAGAGAAGAGAAAGAGTTTTGAATTCCATAGAAGAAAAGAATCTTTGGATAATGGCCATTGATGATGAATAGATATAGCATAACCGCCAGGGAAGACAAAGAGTTTGAATGATGATCAGGTAGAGAACTCAATGTGAGTAAGACATGCACAATGGAGAGCATAGTGTGCTTTTTCGAATGTTATGCATGTGTGTAGGAGGAGAAGTGGTGTAGTACTTGTAGTGGAGATTAGAGGCATAATTCATAGAATGCAAAGGAAACATAGAGCATAAAATATGGAAGAGAAGTTGAACAATAGTGTGTGGTGCACAAGAAGAAAAGGGTTGAGCATAGAAGAGGAAAGATGCAAAAGTGGAACAGAGCATAGAAGCTGAAGAAGGAATAGGATACATGGAGTTGTAACAGACCATATCAGAGGCAGAGAAATTAAGTAAAGTTTTCTAAGATTCAATCAATGTGGTAGGGTGGTGCTAGGGAGGATTGCAGTCCTCTAAATTCTAGTTGGTTCTAGAAGATATTCTAGGAGTTGGTTCTTCCATCTAGTGAGTACTAGAGAAACTCGGGAGTTGGTTCTTCCATCTAGTTGGTGCTATATAAATCTGAGATTGGTGCTCTCTGGAAGCTTCATCTTGCTATCAGAGGTTGTAGCCTCATATTTGATTTGGAACTCAAAGACTGTGATGTACATGAAAGTTGGATCTTGATTGACATCCTAAGAAGAAGAGGTTTTCACCCTTATTGGTTTCCTGATGAAAATTAGTGTCTCTGTGTATTCTATGTGATTGATCAAATATTGTATATCTATGCATGATAATTTATCATCAACACATTAAATAATAATCTAAAAGGAATCATAAAATAGCAGGAAACGTTTCAAGGTTATATACATAACTGATTCACCCTCCCCCCTCTCAGTTATATTTCCAACAGATCATGGAAACAACACTTGGCTTGCTTGGTCTCATGCATGAGTTGCATAGAAAAAAACTTATTAGAGAACTTATGGGGTTGTGACACCTCAATATTGCTCGCTTTGATAAGTGTCGTAAGTGTCGCATGTTCCTCTCAACTGTCGCAAGTGTCGCATGTCATTCACAAGTGTCGCAAACATCAAGAAAAGAATACTTCCATGATGATGACACCAAGGAGACACTTAGAATACCTTAGACACTTGATTTGGAGGAGTGATAATGATCTACTGAAGTCAAGAATCTTTTTCCATCTGAAAAGAGCTCTTGAATTAGGGTTTTAAGGGAGAGCGCTCCCCTACATCAGCCTTAGGAGCACTGGAACTTCCCCACAAGCTATTGGGGAGTGTTATAACAACAAACCACCTCTATGAAGGATCACTACCCATATTTGGAGTGTTGGAGCTCCCCTTGAGCCTCCTAGGGAGCGTTATAACGCCCTGATGCCCCTTTTGAGGGAGCGTTGTCTAATCTAGGTAGTGGTTGGCTCATTGAGGAGAATAAGGGGAGGATATTTCAAGCTTGGAAGGCAGTTTCATTCAAATTATTGTTTCAATTAGAAGATCCCTGATCTAAGGAGGGAATTCCTCAACCTACCCTAAAGATACCTCAAGAGGTTAAGCCTCTCTTAACCTATATAAGCAGGCTCTATGATGGTGAAAAGGGGGAAGAATTGCTAGCATGAAACCTATGATCTCATCGGAAACACATAGTGAACTGATGGAGAGTGATCAGTGAAGTTGCTATCATCCAAGTCATGGATCTTTCAAGAAAGGGTTAGACAAAGGGGACTTGACAAAGCTGTCGCATTCACATCTATGATTGTAAGTACTGTTATCGTTGTTCTCATTAATATGACATACTTGGCCTGTTTCTTTCTAGTTTGTGTCTAATCTTACATGAACTTATCGTTGATAGATAGATCTGTTTTCAAGCTAATATCAATAGAGAAGGAAGTGGTAGTACTTTGTTTGTCTACATGGCTCATCGAGGAGTGAAAGATTGGAGCTCAACTCGGAGCGTGCAGGGACAAACGTCGATAAAGAGGTACTTCTATTCTCCTTCCTCCTCATGAATTAGTTTGTATATATTTGAAAGGAAGTCAGTGTCCACGTTAAGCACTTTCTATCTTAGAGTTTAGGGTCTAGCTCTTTGAGGCAATCTACCTGTCCGCAGGAAGATTTTCCTACAACAGAAAATGGTGACTCCACTGGGGATGGATCAAATCGAAACTTTTGGTTTTGATTTTTCCTCATAGACCCTGTCTTACCTGATTTTTTTCCAACCTTTTTCACCCTATTTATCTGATTGCACTTACTGATTGACTCTTCACTTCATCACACTCAACTTGTTTGTCAAAATTTGAGTGAATTTTAAGGTTTTTTGGACATTTTTGTGAGTTTTTGGGCACCAACACTCCCCTTCCTTGTTAGCAGGGTGCCAACACTTCCTTAGAGTGTTGGAAAGAGCTTTATAACGTCCTAGTGTCCCTTACACCAGAGCGCCAGCCCCTGTTTTCACAAAATCCCTTCAAAAATTGCATTTTTGAGGTTAAAAACCCTATTTCTTCACTTGCTAAGTTGTTTTGTGATTCAATCATTCTTCCTTTGACCTTTGACATGCTTCCTCTTGAGAAGTAAACACCTCATTGTTCATATTTTATGCCCTTCTTCATTCTTTTTGAGTTTTTGCTGTTGAAAGCTTGAAATCGATCCCCTACTTTCTTCTCTCCTATCCGACTGAGCGAGAACTCTAGTGAAGGACATTTGTAGTCTGTAACTCTTCTCATTTGGTTCTTTGAGGTCATATGATCCAATCTCTTTCTCCTTCCTTTTTCATTTTCGATTTTATTTCTCTTGTTTGATTACAAAAGGGTGTGTTGTTTGTGCGAAATCTGCATATTCTTGTCTGAATCTCCTTGATCTGAAAGGGTAGTTGGCAGGACAAGTTTTTCATTGAATCAATCATCATTCGCATGAAAATGACAAAAGTACATCTTAGTGATTAGTTTGCATTTTGGAAATGTTGTAGCATCATATTGGATTTGATTGAGAACAAAATTGATTGAGGACATTCCTTATCAAGTGCTTGATAGTGAAAATGACTCTTCCTCTTTCCCTTAAATAGGTATTCATTGAAAAGAAACGATTGCTTATCATATTTCATGCATATTTTTGGGAATCAAGTCATCATTCCATCAGTTTCACTTTCGTACACCCTCTAAGTAAACAACAACCATTAAAATCAATGCTTAATTAAAATTTATCAGACTTTTTACATCTTTGTTAGCAAACCTACATTAGTTTAAGGTGTAGGGCTTTGGAATAGCTTGAAAGGATAAATTTCCAAAGCTATCAAACAAACTTAGTATATTGCGGTAGGGAGAGTCAAATCCAATTTTCATATTGGCTTGCTAGGATCCCCCTCTCACACAGGGGTTACGCACGAGGTTGTGTTCGGGTGAGTTACAGAGATTATCCCTCCGTGGTTCAACTGCTTGTAGTGGTCAGATTGTATATTGGGGGTCACTGGAAGGTATACGCATGATTATGTGTGGGAGCCTTTCAAGTTGATTTCAGACTTTTTATCCTGCCTATACATTCTGAATGGACTGTTGACTTTACCCACCCAGGGGCTAACTACGATTTGGTGACCTTAGTGGCCACAATATTTAGGGTCTCACAGAAGGTGACGGTGAAGGGAATTCTCACTATACCTAGAACGGACGTTGGTCAAACTCACTCGGGCTCCTTGGAGGGTAAATCCACAATTACTGCATGGAAGCTTGCACCAAGGCGTAAGTCCGTTAAGCAGGTCACCAACGTAACTGATCCACCTACTCTATCCCCTCCCCTTCCTATTTTGATCTTGTGATGTTGGATTTCATCACCAACTAGTGGTTTCATCATAGGAAGGTTTGTTTGATTGATTGCTTCTCAGATTCTTAGCGTGTGTTGTTTGTTTTACTTAGTGGACCTTAGGTTGAGTCAGTGATAATGGCATCGAATCCTGGGAGTACCAATGGAGGAACCCCTTCTCCTGGGGAACCTTATACCTTTCCTTCATTTGGAAACTTTGGTCCTCCATATGTTGCCACACTGAGTCTTCCAGGACTCACTATTGGATTACCAGTTTGGTTGTTCCCCACTCCGGTGATCTCGAATCCTCCCAATGTTTCAGTTGCACCTAATACTTTGGATGTCAATACACCACTCACACATCAACCTCACATTATCTTTTCACCTTCTTTGCCCATTAAGTCTCCTTCCATTTCTCCTTCTTCGCCTAGTGAAAGATCTAAATCAAGTAGCCAGGTTGATCAGAAGAAGAAGAAACGGAAAGAGAAGAAGAAGAAGAAACCAAAAAGGACAAATACCCCAACAACATCGGATGTTGGCTCTAAGAAACCAGTTACTGTTAATAGTATTGGGAGTGTTGATGAGGTCAACAAGATTAAAATGAAGAATCCAAGACCCAAATTCCCTTGTAGCCTTTGTAAGGGTGACCACTTTTTGAGGGATTGCCCCGGTCTTACCCAGGTCTTAGAAATGTGGTCCTCCACAGCATCAGCCTCTGTCAGTCATGTCGATGATACCCCGTCAACTAGTGATGTTCAGGTTAGTAAGAAGAAGAAAACTGTCAAGTTCCCTTGCATTTTATGTAAAGGTAATCATTACTCTCACCTTTGTCCTCGCATGGATGAGGCTTCTTCTCTTTTGGAAAACCTTCAACTTCCAAAAGGTTATCGTAAGATTTCCTCTGACCCATCGTTGGTTGATGGACTGGTCAATCAGGTTCCATCCCTGGTCAGTCCGATTGATCAGGTGGTCAATCTAGTTTCCTTCTTGATTGGACCAAAAACCCAAGTAGATGATCTAGTTCCGTCATCGATCAGCCCCACTCTTCATCAAAAGAGTGACACCAAAGTGGTCGATCTATTTTCAACCTTAGTCGATCCCACTCTCCTGTTAGAGAGTGACACCAAAGCAGTCGATCTGTTTCCACCTGTTGACCCCATTCTTCCCTTGGAGAATGAAACTCAAGTGGTCGATCCAGTTTCACCATCAGTCGATCCCATTCCTCCATTGAGGAATGCTAAAGTGACTGATCCAGTCCCTTCCTTGGTCAGTCCCACTCTTCCTCTGAAGAGTGCCAAAGTGGTTTATCCAGTTTTTCCATCGATCGATCCCATTCCTCCATTGAGGAATGTCAAAGTGACTGATCTAGTCCCTTCCTCGGTCAGTCCCACTCTTCCTCTGAAGAGTACTAAAGTGGTCTATCTAAGTCCACCATTGGTTGATCTGATCCAATTATTGATCAATCCTACTCTCCTTCTAGAGATTAAACCCGATACTGCCCATGTTTTTCTCATTAATACAGACTCTACCATGCCGGGGGGAATTCCTCCTTCTCCTGTGAAACCCCCTCCAAGTACTAAAGCCATCCTTTTTGATTGGGGTGTGCTAACTGTACTTCGTCTTCCCTCCCACATTCCTTTCCAGATTATAGTATAGGTTCATGGTCGGGACGTTCCTCAAACATTGATAGATGAAGGTGCGTCCGTTAGCATTTTGTCTTCTGTTGCTTGGTACACTTTGGGTTGTTCGCAGCTTGCACCAGTTACACAGAATCTATTAGCTTTTAATAGAAGAACTAGTCAACCTTTAGGGATCCTTCCTCAGTTTCCTATAACTTTGGGAGGGAAAACTATCTTTATCGATGTCATGGTAATCCGAGACCCCTTGGATTTCTCTTTAATCTTTGGGCGGGATTATGTCTATGCTATGAAAGTTCTTGTATCCACCCTTTTCCATGTGACATATTTACCTCACGATGGAAGAATTGTGACTATTGATCAACTTTAATTCATTAGCCCTGACTGGGTTACCTCCCTAAGTGGTTCTTATATGCAGACAATATCACCCCCGCCGCATGTCAATTATGTGGCGTTGTCTCCCATGACCTCAACTTCCGATGATTTGGATCCGGTAGTTGACATGGTGATCTCTTCGGTAGGGTTATTAGAGTCTGATCTCCTTACTCCTATCAAGACCCTTGACATGTGTTCCTTCCAGAGTGATTTTCTTCCATCCGATGAAGATCTCTTGGAAGCCATGACCGAGTTTTTTCCCTTGACATGGTATCCTTCCAGAGCGTTATCCTCTTGGAATCCATGATCAAGAAGCGACCATGAGCATAGTTTCTCTTCTCTATGGCAAGCTCATTAAAAAATGAAACAGAGGTCCTGAACATAGTTCTTTTCCTATGTCAAGCTCGTTAAAAAATGAAACAGTCTTGAACCTTATTTTCATCCACCTTTCTCCTTTTTCTTATCCAGTCAAGAAATTGGTGATGACATCAAAATCGGTGAATGAATCAAATCTTGGAGGGCATGTCTCCAGCCTTTGATGATCTTTCTGGAGTTTAAACCACTAGCTTTCAAGCTTGGAGCATACCGAGCTTAGTCTTTGTTCTTTCTCGTGCTCGTAAATACATGAGAATGCATTTGGGTAGACTTTTATCCCTTTTTCGGACCTGCATGGATACATGAAAAAGGAACCCCCTGGAGTCATCTTTAAACTCTTTTCAGACTCTCTAAATATGAAAAGATCGTCGAGTGACCTTGCTTCCTTTCACACTCGTTAAAAGGTTCAAAAGGGCGTCTTTCGAGTGATAGTTTATCTCTTTTTCGGTCTCGTTAGACTACTATATGAAAAAGGAACTGAGAGAGTTCCCTTTTAAGTGTTTTTCCAAACTCTATAATACTGAAAAACCTTCTAGTTTTCTATCTTTGGACTCGCTAAAACACACATCGATAGGCCCATACGGGATCAAACCCTTACTTCTTCCAGTTTGTTAAACAAAGGAAGAGGAACTTACCGAAGGTGAGTTATATCGAGAATGTGTTATCCTCCTCAAGATTATTAAATCAAAAAGAGGTACTCATCTATCTGGATGGGGGAAAATTTGAAAGAAGCAAGCCAAGCAGTCTCTTGAGAACATCACCAAGTAATTCTTAGAGTCACCCTTGAACATGACACTTTGTCATATGCATGCATTATAACCCGTTGAACCTCTACACTGAGCCAATCCTTTCAGTTTATTTCACTCCTTTGGGTCACCTGATGCAAGTCACAACATCCACTACATCATCAAGTATTGGTCCATGTCATTTTCTTGCTGTTGTGCCTCAGTGTTCAAGGGAAGTATCTGCCTCTAGAGTCAGCCATCCCAAATATCTTGTCTCAAAACTCGTGTCAGTCCATGTTCATTTGATCTACCAATTACATCTCTATGTCCGTTTCGTGTCGTTGATGGGGGATACATCAAGGCCCTCCTTCGACGAGCCTATTCCTGTCGACCTCAACACATTATCGAGGAATCAGGCTTAGAAACCAGTTAGTACTTTGGGACCTGCATGCCTCAATGGAAGGGCTCCTCACATTCGACAGTGGGTTTACATCATTGACCTCTGATCGGATGATTCCACAGATGTTCGACTCCATCTCATCCATTCACATTCGTTGGAATGTACTAGGGTACCTTGGGAATCATTGACATTAATGGTGATCTCCCTCGCACTTGTTAACGGTTCACACCATTGACCGGTAATCAAGTGGTTTCTGCCATGTTCGACATCAGGACATCTATTCACGTGGTTATAATCGTACCACATTGGGATCAGTAAGAAGACCTTGGGTTGAGTGATCACTTTGATATATAATTTGCCCAGGTTGCGAAGGAGTTTCTCTTGGAAAAATGATGCATACACTGTTACATAGATCCACTTTGTATTGGTCGTGGCTATGTCTTGTCATCTCGTAGATCCACTGTGTATTCTTCATGGATATGATCAATCTAGGTCATCAGAGTATAGATCCAAATTGTATCCTCAGTGGCTATACCTTTTTATCAATACAATTATGGATCCGCAGTGTATTTTATGGTGGCCATATCTTGCAAGTCTTGATCACCCAAGCATAAGTATGCCTGCCTTGGGTTTTGAAACATGTCATGATATTTGTTGGATGCTTGTGTGCAGCTTCCATCAGGTTCTCTGAGTCTATACCCTTGCTTGAACGTCTACAAAGCATTTCAATTATCGGTTCACATCTTCTAACTTCATACTTTGGGGGGCAATCTGTTACACCTCAATATTGCTCGCTTCGATAAGTGTCGTAAGTGTGTTCCTCTCAACTGTTGCAAGTGTCGCATGTCATTCACAAGTGTCACAAACATCAAGAAAATCATACTGCCATGATGAAGACACCAAGGAGACACTTAGAATACCTCAAACACTTGATTTGGAGGAGGGAGAATGATCTACTAAAGTCAAGATGCGACATGCGAATGATCATTAATAGAAATAGGCCAAGCATGTCATATCTATCAAGCTGTAAGAATGATCATTAATAGAAATAGGCCAAGCATGTCATATTAATTGTTCTCATTAATATGACATGCTTGGCCTATTTATTTCTAGTTTGTGTCTGATCTTACATGAACTTATCGTTGATAGATAGATCTATTTTCAAGCTAATATCAATAGAGTAGGAAGTGGTCGTACCTTGTTTGTCTACAGGGCTCATTGAGGAGTGAAAGATTGGAGATCAACTTGGAGTGTGCAGGGACAAACATCGATAAAGAGGTACTTTTGTTCTCCTTCCTCCTCACGCATTAGTTTTTATAGATTTGAAAGGAAGTCAGTGTCCACGTTAAGCGCTTTCTGTCTTAGAGTTTAGGGTCTAGCTCTTTGAGGCAATCTACCTGTCCGCAGGGAGATTTTCCTACAACAGGGGTAGCACCTTACCTTACCCCCTTCTATAAGAAACTTGTCTGAACCTCTACTGAAAAGAGGAACAACACCTTCTACTGTTGATATATGTTTTCAAAGTTTTCACATTAGGTTGATAATGTTTCCAAATAAAGAATTGACTTCACCTAGTAATGATATGTATTGTTCATGAATTGGAAGATTAGTAACTAACATAAAAAAAATATATCAATAGTCAAGTAGTCACTGAACAACATAAGAGATACAATGTAAAGGATGGTGACACATCAGGAGTTGGGGGAGAGATCCCACAATAGAGAGGATGAATCCAATGAATGTAAGGTGGTGGAAACCCCTCCAAATTTAGTCAAATATTTAAGAAGCCTCATGGAAAAATTACAGAGTTATAAGGATGACAATGAAGAGCTTATCAAGGAACAGGAAAAGAAGACATAAATTAATGCAGTCCTACTACAAAGTTTATCAGATATACAAAGGTAACTACAACATGGTCCAACAATCATTCATGTGGAAAAGCATCATACTAATAAAACTCCAAGTCCACCTCAGATACATAAGCATGGTATTGAAAGTGGCCACAGCAGGAGGAGAACCTCAAAGAGGTCCCAACATGGAGCCAAGAAAAATTCAATGGAAAATTCCTCTGGTGAGGACACTGACAACTCCAAGGAATATTCTAGTGGAAAAACTAGTTCCCATTCTCAGACAAGAGGAAATAAGAGGAAACATTCCAAGAATCATAACCCTGAAGAATTTAAGAAATCCAAACCACCCACCTTCAATGGAGAGATTAAGAAGGGGGAAGAATTAGAATTTTGGCTACACGGCTTGAAGAAGTATAATTTTGGATACTCATCTTGAAGAAGTACTTCAGAGTCCATGACTACTCTGAAAAATTAAAGGCTTGGATAACCATTTTCAACCTGAATGGGAAAGATTCCATTTGGTGGGAGGACCTTAGGAATGTGAAAGGATTCCATCAGAAGGACTTGTCATGGAAAAACATTGAGAAATAATTCAAGAAGAAGTACCTGTTAGAAAAGTACTTTTATGGGAAGACCAAGGAGCTCTATGAACTCAAGCTAGGAAAACTCACCATAGATGATTATATCAACAAATTTCTCGAGTTGATGAGGTATGTTCCCTACATAAAGGATGAAAAGGTAAATATGAAATGATTTATTAGTGGCTTACATCAATCCTTCCAGGACAAAATTGAGTTTTATGAGCCAAAGACCTTAGAAGATACTATTCAAAAAGTAAGGTATTGCTATGAGAAATTCAAGAGTAAGACAGATCCCCATGAACAGTGGAAGAAGAAAAACAAATTGGGATTCAAGAAGAAGGGGTTTAAAACCTCAATATTTAAGAAGACCGGTAAGATCTCTAGGATGAGACTTCTTGCTAGAAGTGTGTATCAGCAAAATTTTCCATCTGAGAGTGGAAATAAACCATTCATAGAATATCCAAGAAAGACTGATAACATGAAGAGAGAACCCTTGAAATGTTGGGGTTTTTGAGAGGAACATTTGCTGAGGGACTATCTACACAAACAACATAACAATGGGAGGGTCTACAACATCCAAGAGGATACCATAGTCATTGATGTGGCTAGGATCCTGCCACAAATTTATGCAGCCTTAGATAATAAACAAGTTGACCACCAAGCTTCAGTGGTGGAGATGGAAGATACGATTTCCAAACATACTGTTTCCATTTTAATTGACCCTGGTTATAATTTGATTTATGATTCCCCTAAAAATGTTTATAAATGTAAATTCCAACAAGTCAAACTTGTTAAATCATGGTTGGTACAACTAGCCACTGGAACTAAAAGAAAAGTAACAGAGGTCATACCAGCATGCCAATTTGTTGTGAGTGGGTTTCCCACCCAAGCAAACATAAACATACTTCCTCTAGGATCTTATGACTTGCTTATTGGCATGGACTAGTTGGATTCCCACAAAACCAAGTTGGACTATCACAGTAAAACTTTGGAGTGTGAAAATGAAGAAGGAAGAAGGGTAACCCTACAAGGTATTCAAAAGCATGTCTCAGTGAGACAAATATCATCCCTCCAAGTGAAGAAGTATTGTATAAAGGAATGTCCCTTGTGTGAAATACAAGTAGTAAACTATGTTGAGAATGAAAAAACCATCCTAGATAACCATCTCATATTAAGAGAATATAAATATGTATTCCTAGAATAAGTACCAGGCCTACCTCCAAGAAGGGATATTGTATTTTCAATAGAACTTGTACCAGGAGTAGTGCCAATGTCTAGGATGCCCTATAGAATGAGTACACTAGAGCTAGTTGAGTTCAAACTACAACTGAAGGAGATGTGGGACAAAGGCTACATTTGGCCTAGTGTGTCTCCATGGGGAGCACCAACCTTGTTTTTGAAAAAGAAATATGGAACACTCAGACTATGCATAGATTATAGACAACTCAATAATATAACCATCAAGAATAAGTATCCCTTGCCAAGGATCGATGACTTGTTTGACCAATTAAGGAGTTCTACCATCTTCTCCAAGATTGACTTGAGGTCTGGATACCATCAGCTCTGAATTAAAGGTGAATATATCCATAAGACAACCATTAGGACAATATATGGTCACTATGAATTTGTGGTGGTGCCATTTGGGCTTACCAATGCACCAACAACTTTTGTGTGCTTAATGAATAACATATTCAGAAAGTTCTTGGATATGTTTGTATTGGTTTTCATTGATGATATAGGGAAGAGAATCAAAAACATGTCAAGCTAGTACTCCAAGTGCTAAGAGAACATTATCTCTATGCTAAGATTAATAAGTGTGACTTTTTCCAGAAATAAGTCCATTACTTAGGCCATGTTATTTCTGAGGAAGGAGTTGCAGTTGATCGTAAAAAGATTAAACCCTTCATGGATTGGCCTACCCCAAAAGATGTATCTGATATCATATCCTTTATGGTCCTGGCATGATACTATAGGAGATTCATAAAAGGATTCTCCAAGATTGGTTGCCCAATCACCTCCCTTCAGAAAAAGGGGTTTAAATTCATTTGGAAATCAGAATGTGTAGAAAGATTTCAAGAGATGAAATACCTTATAACCAATGCACATGTGCTGAATATTGCAGACCCAAACAAGGACTTCCTTGTGTGTACATATGCTTGCAAGGAAGGGATAGGAGGATTCCTTATGCAAGAAGGACATGCCATTTGCCACGAATACATAAAATTGAATGAGCATGAAGTCAATTATGTGACCCACAATATGGAATTGGTTTCCATAGTGCATGATTTAAAGATGTGGAGGCATTACCTATTAGGTAGGAGATTTGTACTTATGACATACCATAATGGATTCAGGTATTTGTTTGACCAACCAAAACTCAATGTGAGACAAGCTATGTGGATGGCTCTCCTTAGTGAGTTTGATTTTGAAATCAAACATATCAAAGGAAATGAGAATAGGGTGGCTAATGCTCTTAGTAGAAGTATGAGAGGGTAAACCAAGTATTAGAATAAATGTTGAGGATGCATGTAATGAATCAACCCAAGAAATGGGAGGACTACCTACCACTGGTAGAATTTTCTTACAACAATGGCTATCGAGAGTCATTAAAAATGAAGCCTTTTGAAGTCCTCTATGGAAGGAAATGCAACATTCTGATCATTTGGAACAACCTAGTAGAAAGAGTTACAATCGGGCCATATATGCCAAAGGAAATGGAACAATAAGTGATTCATATTAGGAAAAATATGAACATATCTCAGGATAGACAAAAGAGCTATGAAGACATGAAAATGACTCCTAGAGAGTTCAAAGCAAGGGATCGTGTGTATCTCCGAGTTAGACCCACGTGAATATCCTTGAGGATGGGATCTTGTGCCAAGATGGCACCTTGGTAGAGTGGGACTAGTAGACTATCGTCTAGAACTTCCTCCCATAGTGAAGGAACATAGTGTTTTCCATGTCTCTTTATTAAAGAAGTATGTACATGATTCTAATCATATTATTGAATGTTATATGATTCAAGTGGAACCCTAGGGAGAATTCATACCATAAAATCGATCCATAATAGACATGAAAGAAACCCCACTCAAAAATAGAACCATTACATAGGTTAAGGTGCATTGGAAACACTTTGGCCTAGATGAGGCTACATGGGAAATGGAGGATGCCATGAGACATGCATATCCCTTTTTGTCTACTTTTGAACATAGAGGGAACATCGAAAGATATAACATCAAGGATGATGTTCCTTTAAGGGAGAGGGGATTGTAATACGCCTATTTCCCCCAATTTGTAAATATAACTATAACTCGCCAAGAGACTATGACAAACTAAATATGTGTGAATGTTTGATTTGATGATACCTTGTATAAAACGATCAATGTATGAATTTATGTTATTAATAGAATTTGAATATGTGTTGCACAACTGCTGAAAGTGGGGAAGTTTTCCAATATAGACAATGGATTCTATGAGAGAGATGGTGAGGGGAAACCAAGAATGGTTGAGATGACCCTCACCAAACCAATACCTACTAGGTGTAATTTCTCAATAGTCCTCTGACCCATAAATGAATTACTAGTCAGTTTGGTAGTTGGAAGGCCATTCTAAAGAGTTAATGAGGATATGGGGCAAGGTACCCATCTATAAGGCTACCAAAACTAACCATGAATTGGGATTCAGACCCACACAACCTTGATGAGGAAGGGAAAAAAGGAGGTAATTTAGGGACATAGATGGATCTTCAAGATAGCAGAGTAGAGAAAACACCCTCCCAAGAAGAGAAGGGAAGCATACTTCAACTCTAGAGTTGAAAGGAAAAATTTGAGTAGTAAGATTGATCTGGTTGTAAGAATCCATGGGCAAGTTTTGGTTACAATATGATAAATGAGGTTGATGAGTGACTGAGGAAGAACTTATGTAGACCTCCTTGCTTGGAGTAGAGAAAACCAGTTTCCAAGTTCCTGTGGGAGGAGGAGAGTAACCTCCATCCCTGACTATTGTGGAGCAAGGAGAAAGAATCTCTCTCAAAGCACCATGGTCTAGATTGGGGGTGGCCAGTGGTAAATCTGTCAGGAGTGACTATGCCTATGGTTGGGAGAAAACATACACCCCTTCCAGCAATTGTTTCACATTTTCTAGTTCTGATAAGTATTTGCATACTCTTTGTATCATATTGGATATCATGATGAAATGTCTGTGTTTATGATTTAGTCTTTCAATATTTGAACAGTTATTAGAAATTCTCTTTGATTTGTTTAAATTTTTATATCTATACGATATTTAATTTATCTCATTCTAATTGTTAGAGAGTCATGGGTTGTGAGTCCACAGGACAGTCGGGATAGGAGTAACTAAAAATCCTAAGTCTTATCGATCCTTTGAATGCATCTTAGCGGGAATGTCAAAGCTCATCTTTGTGTGAGAAGGGAGTTTCCCTTCAGACTAACCACCCATATGACTGAGGGCTTAGGCTTGTTTCCTTAACCCCTTTTTTACAAAAATGGATTTGCGCTTATCCCACAAGAATTCCCAAATGACCCATGTGACCAGGGCCTAAGAACCCTATGCTAGTCTGAAAGGAGCTATCTCTTTCAGCTTTGGGACTTTGGGACTTGTGACTCCACAACCCTCGAAAACAACCAAAGGCCGAAGTCAAAAATTGACGAGGGTCATCAATTTGGGGATTCAGTATGGATCTCTCTCATCCATTAGATCGGACGTAGGAAGGGAAGCATTAAGCACTTTGTCGAAGTGCTACTTCAGGGGAATAGGAGTGCTCTAGCGCTGAAACTCCTAAATGTTGGAGTCACAAAGTTTATATATACCATTGATAATGGAAGGACACACATCCACAGATCAATGGTTATCCGAGAGTCTGAGTATTCAGTGATTTAGAGACATGTTAGTTTCCCCAAAGGTCTACAAGATGGAGTAAATCCTAGCTATATATTTTAGGTATATGTGGCAATAGATCTGACGTGGTCCAGAGGGAAAGCCGGAATATACATGTTGAACACCCGAAAGTCAAATTGTCGAAGTGATGTGGACTATCAATTTTTGGATCCTTCAGAAGCCCTCCTAGCCATCGATCTAAGGGACCCACCTTATACTACCCAACTAACCGGGAATGCGTAGTGGAGTGACACGTGGGCCCTACTTGTCCCCCATCAAATTTTTACCATTGAACTAGGGTTGTTGGATGAGTGGGTATGTAAAGAGATCCCATAGTCTGGAGACTTCGTACTCTGGAGGAACCTAGCGAAGTGTTTACGAAGTATGAAACCACCAAAGTCACAAATTCCAAAATAAATCTTGGCCATTAGTAGGGATAAGACGTGTGGCACTAGATATGAGATTCCAGAAACTTGTCTCTTAAGGGGATTTTCATCGAGAGGGTTCAGTGAGATATGAAGCCAAGAGCCACAAAGTAATGAGGACCATGGATGTATGGATCCATATGACTACATTGCAACCGTATGATGGGGGTAGATGTGGTTCACTGATGTCATCCCGGGTGATGTGGAACCGCAACAAAGGTGGCACGTGTCACCTAGATTTGGTCAATTTATAGACTCTTTATGACTATTAAAGCACGACAGGTGTCACCCCTCCTAATGGGGACATGTGTCACCCCTCAACCCTCACTACATGTTAGCTTCTAATTCATTCTTTCTTGGACAACGTGGATAGTCACATATTCAGTTCTCCTGGAGTTAGAATAACTTTAGCATTCAAAATGTTATGGGCATGGTAAAATATAGGAACGTTCAATGTAAATCATCGCTCGTTGAAGGGCCAAAGCCATGTGGAGAGAATACAAAATATTTGAGTGTAGGTTGATAAAGGAAGGTCCAACAATGATCATTGATCGCCAAAATTTGATGGACCAATGATGAAACCAATTGTCAAAATGCCGAAACATAGGACTTTAATGCTAAACACCGAATGTCGATCGTCGAAGGGCTAAGGCCACGTGGTGATATTTTTGAGCTTCGGGGATTAGGAAAAAAATAGTGTTCCTCGCCAAATGTCAAGCCCCTTTTTAACCATGGGATCTCGGTAGAGGACGTGGACTGTCTATTTCCTTTGTTTTTTGGCAATCAGGGAATTCTACAACACCATTGGAACTCTCGAAGTATGGGAGTTCTGAAGCATCGAAACCTTTGTTAAAGCAGACTTTTAGCTCCGAGTTTTCAACCTGAGGTCACGAGGAGGACTCCGCTAGATGGTATAAGCACATAATGGAAGATGTAATCTTTGAAGGAGAAGAATGAGGTGGTTCTTATTAGTAAGGGACCAAAACTTAACCAAGGAAACAAGAAAATTTGATATCCCATCCCTAGAAAGAGTATTTAGGGGTTGGGTTTGTTACAACTATGGGTGCAGTGTTGTCAGTAGAGCCAACCACTTGACGACCTATGTTTCTATGAGGTTCTTCTGGATACTATTGTCAACGATGAAGTGTAGTGGAGTACCCTTCACCCACATCTATGAATGAAAGAGGAACTCACCTTCATTTGGTTCATCAAGTTCACTAGGTTGGATCTTGGTGGTAGCAATAGTGGCACTGGATTTTGCGTCAATGATCCATCTCCCTTTTTATTTTTATGACTCAAAGTCGAAGCCCAAATATGATTCATAGGATTTCACCTTAGCCACCAATGACTATTTTAAGCAACATTCAATGACATTATTCCAAGGGCTTGTATGGAACTCGAACCACTTCCCAGTGTCTTTCTTTGTCTTCCCATTGTCCTTCTTAGTTTGTGGCTTAGAGTGGATGTCCTAAGGCTATCCATCCTTGCTCTGTCCTTTGTTCTGCAGGTTGGGGCTTCCTTTTCACTGCTTCTTATGTGAGGAGTTCACAGACCCAAACTACCACATCTTTTGTTTAAGCTTATGCTCGATTTTGACAACATATCGATAGGCTATGCCCAAGGATGAGATGTAAAAAAACTCCATTTTTGTCTGGATTTATCTATGCAGACCATCGCGGTAATTGAACACCAGTTTTTGCTCATATTCTTTGATACTCAGATTGTTGCACAAGGTATGGAAGACATTGTTGAACTCTAGCACTCTTTGGTCCCTTTCCTTTCGTAGTGTGGTCCATATTGTATATAAGTTGTCATAACTTCCAATAGGGTAGTATTGTTACTTAATAGAATCCTTGAAATAACCCCAATTTGGTGCAACTACAATAATGTAGATTCCTTTGTTGCCTTTTTCTCACAAAAACTCTCCCACCAATATTTGAAATGGGGGACAACCTTAAGGAGTGAAAATGTAATATTTTCTCTGTCAGAAAATTTATCGACAAAAAAATACCCTTCTATAATGTTTTACCATTTGTTTACTACATCTTCATCTATTTGACCTTCAAATATAGGAATATCAAAATTTATCTATACCTTGAAGGGGTGACGCCTCTGCTTAAGGAAGATGTATCGCATGTTGGCAGTCGTTGAAGGATTTGTGCAAAATTATCCATCATATCATTCCTTTGTCACATGAGTGCTTCCTTGAGTAACAATTTAAAGGGATCTCCTGACCCATCATCTCTCTTTCCTTCCCCCATGGGTGAGCATCAGGTTCGGTGAGGCCGATCTTGCAAAGGCTCAACTAGTTCGAGTCCCAACATCTTATACCCTAACCTCATTGGGGACATGCACAAAGAAAAAAATGAAGAGAAGACCGGTGTGATACCACTGATAAGGATTTATGAGAGGAACTAAATGAAATAAAGATCTATAATATTAAAACATAGATACATTGAACAACAATGAAGATATAGTGAAACTTAACTTCTATTCAATAAAGAAATATGTTGAAACTATAAAATGAAGAATGAAAAAATCTTGCTCGAATGGTGGTAGATAATATAATCATATAGGTGGATATCTATGTCCATACAACTCTTCCAACTGGATCCCATATAGTTTTCATCTTGGCAGTTTTTTTCTAGCTTTCCGGGTCCCAAAATGGTGGGGTTGTTTTGAGGCCCTAAACAACATTTTTTGGGCTCGCCACAGTCACACTATAGATGAAGTTAGAGTGTGATGGAAAAATGTGTATTCCTTAGATATACCTTTCCAATAGGATATATTGTGCCTAAAACAGAGATCATATGAAAAAGTTATGAACACGAGAAGTTGATGTACTAACTTACCCCATTGGGGCCCACATGACTTTTGTCACTTCATCTCCTACAGTTAGGTTTTTATATGTATATGGTTTTCTAATTACTTATTGATTCTAAAATGTACTGGAGGCCTCACTATAATGTGATCAAGTGAATGCACGTAGCTTCCACATATCTTCTCAGAGATTAGCTACCACCATTCGGGCAAGATTGTTTCATTCTGAATTTTATAGTTACAATAGATTTATTTATTGAATAGAATATATGTTTCAATATATCTCTGTTACTTTTCACTGTATCTTTGTTTTGATATTATAGATCAGTATTTCATTTCGTCCCACTCATAAATCGGGATCAAATACCTAGTGCAAATGGGATCATAGGTTATATGGTTGGAAAGATCGTTCTGAGGTATTTTCAATGCTATATGACACTCCTTCTAACTACTTAGGAATGATGACATATGAATTTTTATGTCAAAAAAAACAACGAGAAAGTTCAGGTTATCCTAGCAAGTATTTACAAGTTGTCTCTAAAAGTGTGCACAAAAAAACTACAAATAGAGGATAGATGTGCACATTTGAAGAGTATCCAAGAAAGAAGATCAAGTCCGAGGTGCACATAAGAGATATGAGGTGCACAAGAGGAGATGCGTAGTATTTTTGGGCTCTAAAGGTGCGCAAGAGGAGTTTTTTTGGAGTTTTAAAGGTGTACTATGAAGTATTAAGGTATATGATGCTACAAAGTGCGTTATTTTGAGGTTGTGATACTGTAGTGTGGGATTATATTTTGGGAATGATGTTACAAGGTTCGCTAGGGAATGAAGGCTAAATTGACTAGGGTTTGAATCTATGTATGGGTTATGAAGCAAAGAGAGGTGTTGGAGCCTAAACATTCATGGTATGATGATGTTATGAAATACATGAAGTATGAAGCATATAGGTGAAATAAAAAGTACTTTGTGTATGCATATATTAGGTTGGTGACTATACAAATCTTACTGATTTGGTGCTTAGCTGAGGAGATTGGTGTCTCCAGTAGCTTGGTGCATACACAAGTACTACTGAGTTGGTGCTCACCTAAGGAGATTGGTGTCTCTAGTAGGTTCGTGCCTAAAAAATATATTGATGAGTTGTTGGTCAACTGAGGAGATTTGTGTCTCCACTAGGTTGGTGCCTACAAGATTTGTACGAGCAGGTCAGTTCTTAAAGACATTTATAAAGATAATTGTTTTTGTTTTTATCCTAGAATGGTTTCCAAGTTAAACTCAATGTACTGTGATTTGAGTTTACATTCATTTATTGTTTTAAATTTAATGAATTATTGATGAATTCTCCATTAAAGTAGAAAGAATATTATAGTGATTCACCCCCTTTTCTTAGTATAATCATAAGTTCAACAATTGGTATCAGAGCGGGTTCCTTCAGAAATAGTTTAAACACTAGAAGGAAAATATCAAGCACAAATGGATTGTAAGGAAGGTCTCCCTACAAACAAAGCTCCTTTGTTCGATGGAACAAACTATGCATCATTGAGTATAAGAATAAAGACATATTTCATGGCCCTTGGGTTTGGTATCTAGGAATCAGTCACAATAGGTTATATATAGGAATATGGGAAGGAGTCAAGTGAAAAAAATTAAAAAGCAATAGATTTCATCTTGAGTGGCCTATCATATTCTGAGAATGTTAAGGTAATGCAGTGTACATAAGCTAAACAAATTTAGGACAATTTGCAAAACATTTATGAAGAGGGATCTAGAGATTTTTTCAACTATGAATCAAAGACAGAAGAAGAACAATATGTGAGAAAGCTAAAAGGAGGACCTAGAAAATACAAACAAATAGAATATAGTGATGATGAAGAAGAAAATTTCTCCATAATCATGGAAACGAAACATGTTCATGAAGAAAATGAAGATAATTAGAAAGAAAATCCAGTTTCAAAGGAAGGGAACCTTGAAGAAGAACTTGTTATTTCCTTAAAAGAAATAAAAAGACTTAGGGGAAAGTGTTGGAAGATTGGTTGTTGTCATTGATGTCAACCCTAGTCATGGGTTTTGGACCGCAAGATTGATGAAGGTATTTGGACATGAAGGAAAATGAACATGTAGATAAAATACCCATGGATGGATAGTATACATCATGTTGTTTCCGGTGGTATGTGGCACATCATGTGGATCCTCATGGTTGAGGAGAAATGAATTTTTGAAGATGACAAAGTGAATTGAATAAGGAAGTACATGTAGAGCCTGAAGATAATTAAATAAACAAATTATAAAATAAGAAAGTGTCAGGTCGGCCCTAATGTTAAAAGGGTGACATAAATGGAATAAATAAATATCATTATACATTAATTTTATATACAAGTCAAATTTCAGAGGAAATCATAAGTAAAAAAGGCTGAATTTCAAGGGAGGATGAAGTTTTTTGGTGATGTGTTCTAAGGTATTTTATTTTCAGGTCATCTTACCATTTGCAATATAATTTTTTTTCTATAATGACTCAAATGGTGAAATTGCTATGGTATTGATAATACATATCAAGGTACTTGTGGTAAACGTTTCATCTCTTGATTCACTACAATTATGGAGATACACTCTGTGGAAGATTGTGTTTTTGACCAGTCCTGAAGCTAGTCAATAAACAGGTGTTCTGGGTAAAACAATCATAATTTCTTCACAGAGAATCCAAGTGAAGTGGGACAAATTTCATTGGAAAGAGTACGAACTTTAGTTTCCTTTGTGCGAGTTTCCGAATCTGATGTTAAATATTGAGTGTGAGGAATTCTGTACAATTTTGGTCTCTTGAATAAACCAGAATTGAACAAGGTCTACCATTATCTCTATAACTTCTTTTTGGGGAGGATTCAAGGAGTGAAACTTGGAGAAGTTTCAGAGAATAAAATTAGTAATATTATCTATAGGATAAGAGTATTCCAAGAATTGAATAATTGCAGAAATTGAAGAAGTATC
>ML790453.1:34277-49297 GCA_009831015.1 Picea engelmannii | reverse complement strand
AGGATAGAGTGTGACAGTCAAAGTGCAATTTTCTTGGCGAAGAACCCTACTTATCATTCAAAGACAAAGAACATTGATGTTCAATATCACTTTGTGAGAGACATGATTGAAGAAAAGAAAGTATCACTGATGAAGGTGGACACATTGAAGAATGTTGTAGATTCATTAACAAAATCTATGATCACTGAGAAGTTCTCTTGGTGTAGAGGATCCATGGGCATTGCTGCCCTAGATTTTTGACTATGTAACCCTGTAACCCCCTGTGTGCAAAGAAAACAACAAGTGGGAGAATGTTGGGTATGTGTTATATTCTTTGCATGAGTAGTAGTGTCTAAGTGTTTGTGCTAGACGCGTAGGGGGGTTAGAGGGGCGGCCTCTAGGCCCCCCCTTAGGGGGTGCAGGGGGGCGGAGCCCCTCGCACGGGGGTTCGGGGGCAGCACCCCCGAAAAAAATTTTTGCTCCAGGACGACATATTTCCAAGACCACATGATATTTAGGTGTTTTTTTGGCACATGGTTTTTTGTCGATGGTTTTCTATTTCCGGTTAAGGAATTAGTGTTTTGGACTAATCCAAGTCATTGGGTTAGGGTTTTGGATGCTGCTGGCTCCTATATGTATATTGTATTGTAAACAATGTAACACAATGTATGAATATAATATATGCTGGTTTTCTCGTTTTGGGTTTCCAGGTGAAAAATATCTGTGTAATGTTTGTATTTTCATTATATCTTTTTTGTTCTTTTCTGAATATCAGTTTGCAGTAGATATTGTACAAGGTTAGAATTTACAGAAGTGGTGAGAAGACTGTTGATTAAGGTTGGTTGTCATTGATGTCAACCCTTGAAGAAATCCCTGTAGCATAAAGGTTTGGGTAATGGACCTAATATTGTTTTATGTAAATATGACTCATTATTTTTTTGTCATGGTTAATAAGAAGAAAATATGGATGAACTCCAAAGTGGTCCCCTTATGGTGAAATCCCTCATAGGAAGACGCTTTGCGGAGTAAGAGAACTCATTATTAATTGTGGAATAATGAGATGAAGGATAGTGAATTTGTTAGGGAAAATATACTATATGGATAGTGCTTTTTATTCCATTTTCGGTGGCATGTGGAACGTAACATAACTCCTCATGGTTAGAGAGTTATGGCCATGAGAAGTTCGAGATGCCAGGTTTGGGTAGTGGACCCAAGTTTGTTTGATGGGTAATGGTATGAGTAATGATATATTTTTAGCTAATACTACTCTATATGGATAGTAAATGTCATGTCATTTCTGGTGGTATGTCGAACGTCACATAACTCCTCACGGTTTGAGAGTTATGGCCTTATGAAGTTGGAGGACCCTCATATGTCATCTAGATGCCCCAAAAGGTCAAAGTAGTCAAAGTGGTTTAAGAGATTTTTAAAGGATAAGTAATAAAGTGAAGTGATGAGTGTATTATAATTCAAATTTAATACAAAAAAAATTATTTCAATAAAAAATTTAATAGATAAATTAGAAGTAGGTTAACCCTCAAATAAGGAAAGTCGACCAAGTCACCTAGAAGATGTTTTTAAGGAAGCTACTTGGAGAGTATAAATAAGAGGCAAGGCTCTCTAATTTAAAACACACTTGAGAATATTGAATATCTATAGGTGCCTGAGGTAAACAAGGATATATAAACTGTAATTCTGAGTGAAGGTGAAGAAAAGAAGGCCGAAATGCAAGGAGGGATAAAATCTTTTCATGGTGCTTTCTAAGGTATGTTATTTACAGGTCATCTCACCATTTTCTCTATAACTTTTTTTATATAATGATTCAGATTGTTAAATTTCTATTCCGTTGAGAAAACATATCCAAGTATCTGTGGTAAAAAAATAATCTTGTGGGTCAATGTATTTTGGGTGTTACACTTCGTGGAAAATAGAGTTTGTGGCTAGTCCTGAAACTAGTCAAAAATAGGTGTTTTAGGTAAAAACGTCGTAACTTCTTCATAACATATCCAAATTCCATGAGACAAAATGTGTTGGTTAGGGTACAATATGTAGTAGTATTTGTAACAATTTTAGATAAACTCATCAAATATTATGTGCGGGGAATGCTCTACAAGGTCGCTCTCTAGAATAAGCCATAATTCAACAAGATATGCCATTTTTGCCATAGCTCCTTTTCTGAGAGGTTCCAAGTAGTGAAAATTGGAGGAATTGCATAAAAAACACTGAAGAACATTTTGTATCAGTTTCATATATGTATGCATTATAGGTACAAAGTTATGATTACTTAAATTTAGGGTTTTTGACTAATCCAAAACTAGGCATGTGAGACTAAAGAAAAGTTTGATGAAAATGCTAGTCTCTTGTTGTTAAAGTTGAGGAATGTTTGAAGGAATGTGATAATATACACCAGGTCTATTATAGAGCTACAAATCATATTTGGATGATGAAATTGATGAGGTCTTTTGTTTGAGTTACATGTTGAGTACATGGTTGAGACAAGTAGTTGATGAGTTGGCACAGACATGAGGTGTATAGTTGATGATGTTGGTTCATGAGTAGTTGACACATGATTGGTACATACTTGGTACATGGTTGTATGCACTTGTTTATGGTACAAGTTGATTACAGGTTGTATGGTACATGTTGGTGCATGGTTGATACACTTGTTTATGGTAGAGGTTGATTACAGTTTGAGGTACAATTTGATGCATGGTTCATATTTATTGGTACAAATTTACAACGATATATCTCACAGTGATAGTGTGATAGTGGTTCCATCATTCTACTTCTACTTCAGCGTGGCAGGATGGGGAAAGGACAGGTGGTTGTAGCCACCTTCCGATTGTAGCTGGAGAACATAGGGGGTTGTAGCCTCCTTCTAGTGGTAGCCAGATAATTGGGGAGTTGGAGCTTCCCTCAGGTTGTAGCCGGAGAAACTAGGAGGTTGGAGCCTCCTTCCAGTTGCAGCTGGAAAAAAAGGAATTTGGTGCTTCCAATGAATGTAATTCTTCAAGACATATAAGAAAAAGGATTCTGTGGTTTTCTCCTGATTTGGGTTTCCACGTAAAACACTGGTGTACTGTGTATGTATGTGATTGTTTATTTCTTACTACTCATTATTGGATAATAATTCTACATTGATATAACAATTGAAGAAAAAGGATAATAATTACGCTATTACTGATTCACCCCCCCTCTCAGTAATCCAATAATTGGTATCAGAGCAAGTTCCTTCAGAAATCAATTTAACCACTGAAAGGTAGATCATGGAGAGTACCAACTCGTATAAAAATGGAATACCACAGTTTGATGGGCATAAGTATGCCTTTTGGAGCATAAGGATGAAGACATATATACAGGCACATGGATTTCAATTTTGGCAATCAATTGTAGATGGATACACAATGCTAGTAGTTCCACCAAAAAATGACAAAGTAGTGAAACTCGGTGAGAATAATTCAAAAGCCAAAAATGGACTTTTGAATGGTCTCAGTGATACAGTATTCACCAAAGTTGCACATTATAAATCTGCTAAAGAGATTTGGGACAAGCTTCAAAATATTTATGAAAGAGATTCAAAAGTCAAAGAAGCAAAGCTTCAAACTTACAAAGGCCAGTTTGAACAACTAAAAATGAAGAAATATGAAGATATTGTATCCTACTTCTTACGAGTCGATGAAACAGTGAATGCAATCACAGTATTGGGAGAAGAAATCGAAGAACCTGTAATTGTTCAAAGGGTACTAAGATCTCTTCCTATGAGATTTAACCCTAAGATATCAACACTAGAAGAAAGATCAGATCTAAACTCAATAAGAATGGATGAACGCCATAGAATATTCATAGCATATGAGATGAGAACTGAATAGGAAAATCTAGATGTAAAAAAAACAGCCTTCAAAGCATCCAAAAGATCAAAGAAAAAGAAAAAGGAAGAGGAAGAATATAGCAGCAGCAACGATGTATCGGAAGATGATGAAGAAGTGGCCAAATTCATCAAAATATTGAAAAAGGGAACCAATGGTAGGTATAGAGGTAAGCTTCCTTTAATTTGTTTTAATTGTGATGGTATTGGTCATTTTGCTAACAAATTTCCTCATAAGAAAAAGAGAAATGATGAAGGTTACTCAAAAGGAAGACAAACATATAAAGTTAAAAGAACTACAAATAAAGTTTTCAAGAAAATCTTTTGCACCAAATAAGACATCTCATCATCAAATGAAGAAGAAGTCAGTGACAATGAAACAGGGAGAATTCTATTCATGGTAGTAGAAGACACTGATAAATAAGACTCCGAAGAAGAATTTGAAGAAGCATATGAGGAATAAATTGAAGAGACAGAAGTTGACTTCAGAGAAGAATTAATGAGTGACATAGAAGTTATCAAAAGAGAAAAGAAGAAAAACAAGAAACTACAAGCATAACTAGATAAGAAAAAAGACACTCAAGAACTAGAACAAATGATCACAAAATTGAAGGTTCAAATAGAAGAAGATAAAAGAATTGAAGAAGAACTCAAAGAAAAGATAGAAGGAAAGAACAGGATCATTAGAAACCTGGAAGCGGAGATTACCACACTAAGAAAGGATATTCAAAAGAAAAATATGCAGAATAGCTCAAAAGTTCTAGATGACATTATCAATAGTCAAAAATCGCATCTTGACAAGTCCGGACTTGGATACAATCAGACAGAAAAGGGATCAAGCTCCAAAACAACAGAGCAAGAAACAAATCCAAAAAGCTTTGCAAAAACAATCAAAGGGGATAAAAATATATACAAGGAAGATTACAGGGACACTCCTCCACCAAGAAGATTTAGATTTTAGAATCAACAACAGATAGATAGGCCTCAAGAAGAAGAAGGATTCATAAGAGAACCTCCTTTCAGAAGATTTTCAACTATCAGGTATCAAACTATATTTTTTGGTGTATGTTATGCATGTAATAATTTTGGACATAAAGTTGTAAATTGCAGAGTTAACAACATGAACAATAACTACTTTGAGAGTCATACACAAAGGGGTTATTCAAGAATACCTAGTGAAACATAGAGAAGAAGTTACAACAGGTTTGAATCTTTGAGCACTGAAGTGGAATGTTACAAATGTAAAAATTTTGGACACATGGCCAAAAATTGCAGAATGATAGTCCCTCCTAAAGAACCTCAACAGAGTCACAAACAAGAACCTTAGAAAATGACATGGATAAGAAAGCAAGATCAGTATAGCAATGAAGAATGCACATTCGCTCTACAAGCTAAATAGAAGAAACGTGGTTGGTATGTTGACAGTGGATGTTAAAAACACATGAAATGTGATAGAGACAAGTTTCTTACATTACAAAAGGAAAGAGATGGATCAGTCTCCTTCAAAAATGATGATTCAACCAAAATCATTGAAAAAGGCACAGTCTAAATTGGGAGCAAGAATGAAAAGGTAGAAAATGTTCTACTAGTAGAAGATATGAAACATAATATTTTAAGTGTGAGTCAAATGTGTGACCAAGGTCATAACATTACTTTTGATTCACAAAAGTGTGAGATAAGAAAAAAAGGTTCAAGGAAATTGGTCGCTACAGCTGCAAGAAATTCAAGCAACATATATGTGTTAAGAGAAATTGGAAATGAAAAGTGTTGTCTAGGAAAGGAAGATGAAAGTTGGCTATGGAACATGAGAATGGGTCAACAAAAGAGAAACAGTCAGAGAAATGCCCCAGATCACGAAACCAACCAACACTTTATGCAAGCATTGCCGACAAGGAAAGAAAACAAAGACCAGGTTCAAATCAAAGGAATATTCAACAACAAAACCACTAGAAATTGTGCATGCTGATCTAGTTGGACCAACTACAACAAAAAGCTTAAAATGTGAGAGATAATTTATGTTATTAGTTGATGATTATACAAGAATGACTACAGTTTGATTTCTTAAGAACAAGTCAAAAGATTTTGAAAACTTCAAGATCTACAAGGAAATGGTTGAAAATGAGATGGATTCAAGAATCAAATGCTTAAGATCGCATAATGGAGGAGAAATCACCTCAAAGGAATTTATGGACTGTTATCCCGGATTTTGGGGATAACTAGGAGATCATGTCTCGAGGCCCATAGGTCCTAGAAATGGAGTACCGAGAGCAATATTGACCTAAGCATGGCCCTGGAAGGCCCATGCTTCTCTTCATTCATCAGACTCGTCTTGTCAGTAGCAACATCATCCATCACAATCAGCTTGGTCCTGTATCGGAGAAAGCTCTTTCTCCATGAGGTAATTGATCTAGGTATCATGGTATGTGTCACTTTTGATCATTATAACCTTTAGATATATGGATCTGATTCCTTTTATCTTTGAAAACTGCTTGGATCTTACATTATCCCAATTCACCATGTTTGGGGAGATTGACAGGGTTCCCTAGAAAGCTTGTACCCATAGGTTTTGGTTTTCCACTGGGGGTATTTCTGAAGAGCCATCGTCCTCTCCCATCATACCACCAATTTTCATCTTATATCCCACTCATTTATCCCATTCCCCTGGTCCAGGCATTGGATTGACCTGTTTGTAGGGTTGCACCTTATCTTGTGGGAAGAAGGGGCTAAAGGCCCAGAAGGTAAAAGTAGTTGGTAAAAGATAAAATCCTAGAAATAAAACCTCGATATCCCCGAGAAGGCAATAAAAATCCTCTTAGCAAGAAACAAGAGGGACCCGAAAAATAATAAACAAGACCTAGCCAAGAGGATAGGGGGTCTCATCACGAGTCAGCCTATTAGGTTCATGGGTACATAACAGTATGACATTGCCACTATCTGGTTACCATGCCAGGGCAGTGACCTTTGGTTGCATGGACAAGGGAAAGGGGGTCTCATCACGAGCCAACCTTCTCATCTCTTTGAAAGTAATTGTGGGTAACACTATCATCTCTAGTCACCATGCCAAGGCAGTGTCCTCCGGTTAGACCTTGAATAAAAAGAAAAGGAAGAAGAGAAAGAAAAATAAATAAAGAATAAAGGCAAGAAAGGGATTGGAAAAAATTGCATCCATGACAAGTACAGATCGCCTTCTACAAAGGCACCCACAGATAACATTATGCATCCCTGTCTCTCACTCTACCCATTTATCTAGACATCCCCTAGCCACAACACCTCATTTACATGGCTTGGTTGAAACCTTCCTGGGAACTTCCCTTCTTTTGTGGATACTAGCCCAATAGGATGTCTTGTCCTTTTCTTCGATCTTGTATTGTGGATTTTTGTAGTGTCTTTGAGATGTTGAACGATATATCAGGGTTTTTATGCATATTTTTGATAATATCAATGATTAAATGCGATTGACATTGCTATGATCCCTGTGACTAATGATCCCATGAAGGGCGTAGTTTTTTATGTGCAGGACCATGCCCGACAGACAGATACCATTTGGACTGGTAGACATGGGGAGATGTTTAGTTCGTACCTCCATGGGGTTGAAGAGCCCATCAGATGGTTTTTGAGACCCCGTCAGAGGGGCAGAGACAGGATAGTGTTTGACCGAGGTTTTTCACTGGAGAAGAAGAGGACATTTCATTAGAGGCACTTTGGCAGAGCCCAACCTAGGGGGAATGACCCCTTCTCAGTTGAACATTGGCCTTGGAAGGCTCAGAGTGTCCCCACCCATACCATGATGTCATCCAGCTTCTTGGTCATTCTTGGAGGCAGACTGGGCAGTAGCGGCATGTGTGGCATGTTGGAGAGGCCCCTAGGGGGTCAACATTTTTCTCATGGATGCCTCATATGCCCTAAAAGGGGCTAGCGCCTCCCTTGAAGGGGATTTTACCTTTATTATAGCTCATTTAGGGTTTTATTTCGACATTTTAATGTAAAAACAATATTCTGGTCTTGTCGACCATTTTTATGACCTAAACATTAATTAAGGTCATTGATACACTATATATTGAGGATTTTTAGCCTCATTTTAACATAACTCATCACTCACTCTCCTAGTGAGGTCTGATTTTTGCGCCCTATTAGCATTCTCCTTCAAAAAAGGGGGACAGTCATTTGTGGGTGAGCACAAGGTGTATCATTACGACCATCATTCGTGCCAACCACGTAGGTTGGGAACATGCCAAGTTGGTTGATTTGTGGAAGGCACACTTGTTTGAGGAGAAGATTTTTGGCAAATTTATGGTGTTTTTCTTGAAGGAAGGTTTACAACTAGGGTTTGCATACTATTTTCTTGATGATTTGGAAGTATTTTTCTGCAAAACTTCTTGATTGAATGGTTGTAGTTTAATTTTTTGTATCTATTTATAAATATTGTTGAATCAAAACCGTAGGGGAAAAACACACAAGTAGGTCGTTGTCTCATGTCCCTTGATAGAAAAAAAATTCATCCATTGAAGGAGAATAAGAGAGCCTAGCCATTACTGCACTCTTCCTATCTTCTTCTCCTAAGCTAGTCATACCTTTAAACTTCAAGAGTAAGAGAATGTCCCAGGCCTAGGTTATCTACACCTAGGGTCATTTTTCTTTTAGGGTTTGATGAAAGATCCTTTCCTTTGCAACACTCTCCCTCTTTAAAATCTCTTGTCTTGATTTTACTTGTCTTTGAGATAGATGTTTTCCAGGAAGGAGGAGAGAGCACGAGGCCTTGCTTAAGCAACACCGGAGTGAGACTCTCTCCCCTAGGGTTCTGTCTTTAAGGCCCTACTGTTGCAACACCTTGAAACCATTCCCTCTTCTCCTTTGAATCTCATCTCCTTCAACTTGTGCGTCCTTCACCTTTTTGACTCCATAACCCTTAGGCACTAATCTTTAGCCTCCGACGTTGAAGTGAAATTGATTGAAATAACTCCCAAAACCTCTTATAAATTGAAACCCTAACTAACTACTAACCCCAAAAAGCTGACGTGACCATTGGTTATTTCATCTTGACGCAACAAATTTCATTTATTAAGAAATTGGATGGTGTTTAAAGAATTTATTGAATGAGGGATTGATTGGATACATTGATTTCTATATCATGTTGATATTTATTGGTGAAGTAACATTTTTTCATTGCTATATTAACAAACATTGACTTCATCAATATTTATTGTTGCAATTGCTTATACATTGATATCAGATAGTCTATTGAAGTAATAACCCATTGAATCACAACTTGCACATATATATTGGTTTACTTTGTTCTAGGCAGGTGTTCTTCTTTGGGCCTACACTTCACTATTGGTTGTTTAGCCGGACTATCTGTTTTGGTGGTGACCTATGAAGGGGGAACTTTACTTTGAATTTTAAACCTTTGCCTCTTCAAAACTCCAAGTTACCAAGGACGTCTCCCCTAGGCCTAACCTCCCTAAAGAAAAAGAAACTCCCCATCGTGGTGACATTGGGTGGGATAGGTTCCTGTTATGGCAGTTTGTACTTCTACCTCATATCCACTTGACCTAGCTACAAACTGTGCGATAACATTTTGGCACCATTTTCATGGAAGACTGAGTCAATTCTCCTCAAACGACAAATATTTTCGGTAAGCCTTTCCTTAGGAGCCTTATATTGCAAGATTACCTAGCGAATCCACTAGGGTGTTTTCCCTTTTCTTTGATGATTTTAGGAAAATCATCTAGCGACTCCACAAATAGCTAATGACGACCCATAGTGGGTGCCAGTATATACTTTCATCTACTACTATGACTTTCACAAATCCTGTCACCCCTGTAAGTTCTCCCAAATGGTCTCATAAAGAGTTATTTCTCCCTTTAAGATTACCTAACACCCAAGGGGGGTTACATGATCTACCCAAGAAGGTCGAGTCCTGGATACCTAAGTTTTCAAGGGAAGATGGATCCTATGGAAACTCTCATTGGATCGACTTTTGTGCTACATTCCTATTTCACCAATCTAGACAAGAACACCCTGATGTATTTTTAAGGATCTTTGTGATCTCACTCACCGGAAGTGATATAAGATGGATTAACAAACTCCTAAAAGGAAGCATCAAAACCTTTTAATATCTTGAACAAGCCTTCAAGAAAGATTGGTGTGAAAAAGAAAGCATGGATTCCCTTTTCTCTCAATATACTAATATTTGCAAAGCCTCTAGTGAGGGCATTAGGGATTTCAATGATAGGTTCAACCTTATCCTCAAGAAGATCAAACCTAGCTTCTTAGAAGAAGTTGTCCTCCAACACTACTTGAACTCGTTGGAAGGAGTTTTTCAGTTTACTCTCAAAGATCAGTCACCCTCGACTCTAGAAGAAGCACAAGATTTTGTTTGCCAGATTCAGAAGAACCTTGAATCCGAAGACTACATCCATCAAGTCAATCTCTCGTACAATAATGACCCTTGGGAATCTAGTGACGAGGATATCACCGAACCTGAACCCAAGTTCCCAGAAATTCTTGAAGTAAAACTCATGCCTCCCAAAAGGAAATGGAGCACAACTTTCTTAAACATCAACAATGTCTTAAACGTCTCAAGACAACATGAACCATCCAAGGATTTGGGTATGGCCACTCATAAAAAACCTAACTTTGAAGATTCCTTGTTTGTCTAGAACACACCAATGTTAGAAAATCAAGATCTGAGTGAAATCAATAGGTCTGAAGAGCCCCGGGTACATAGTGGAACCAATTTAAGCACTAGTATGTCAAATATCTTGCAAAGGGTTAAAAGGATTCATGAAATATTAAAAAATTATTTTCTAACAAAGTAAGACTCGAATGACCAATTATGTTTTAAGGGGATTCCCACACTATTACAAACCGGTCATTCTGAGCAGGATGAGAAAACACCCTCTTCAGTGGATCCATACTTGTTTCAAGATTGCTCCACTTTTCCCTTGACAAAAGAAGACACAGATTAGGGTTATTATCTCGATGATACCTATGATGTCTTTGAAGATTGGGATGAGGATGGATATCCAATATAGAGAGTAGTTGGTTTCATTGAATGGAATGAAATTTTTTTCAAGGACATAGAAGTCCCAAACACCTTAAAGCCTACCAACATTGTGGATGAGAACCCTTGGTGTTTTCAATGCAGTGAGGCACATTGGGAACATGAATGTCCTTGCAGTGATGGTGGCCATCAACAAGTGAACAACATAGGCCATGTCGTAGAATGCCCTCGGGCCTTAGATAAATATCATGACTGAAGAACATCAAGAGGCCATCAAAGATACGGCTAGGAAATCCAGAATGGCAGTAATAAACAACCTGGACCAGGAATCTAAAGAAAAGATAAAGAAACAAGAGTTCCAGGTGTATAGAAGAAAGAAGTTGAACCAACCTACCACTGACCACACAAAAAACCCACCTTTGGATGTAATATTTCCTAAAACATCCAATACTGAAAGGGTTAACCTGAACTTTGACTTTGAAGGGGCATTATCCAAGATGTTTGTAACCATCCCTTTGAAAGAAGTCATCAAGGTGCCATCTCTCAAAGAGCGATTTGACAACTTTTTCCAAGGGTTAGATGGACCATTGAAAGATGAAACTATTGGTCGTCTCCAGAATGTACCTATGACTACAACGCATGTGAAAGAGCCCATTGATTCCATAAAAGATGTCAAAGCACGTGACAAAACTAGACAGACTACTCATAAATATTCTCCAGAAGATACGCCTTTTGTAACAAAAGAATATTTTCATCAGATACAAAGGTCCACAAAACAAAAATACCTGCAACTCATAAACAGGTATAAAGACAGGGAAGTTGGGACCATAAGAAAAGATTATGTATGGATCTGTCCTTCGCAGCAGGAAATCTTTATAGCAAAATCCCACCCACCTCCCTCTACACAATACACTAGGGTTGTTCAAGGAACGACCAAATTCAAAGTCAGAGAGTACAAGGAGGGAGACATAGTTTGGATGTGGGATGCCAATAAAGGGAAGCCTACAAATATCAAAAGAAACAATCATTTTTGGCTTGTCCCTTTTAAGGTGGGAAGAAAGTCAGTTAATGACTCTTATTACCTGTCTACACTGGAGGGATGAAGGTGCACAATGCCCATCAGCAGGCACCTCCTCAAACCCCACCAGGATGGGGTAACCTAGCTTCACAGGTAAGTACTGGTAAGTAGGCATTTTCTGTTGGTTTATTATACAATTTTCATTTCATGTTAGTTTGCCTCCACATTTGCATTGTTGATTGTTTTATTTTCAGTATATATGTGTGTGTGTGTGTGTGTGTGTGTGTGTGTGTGTGTGTGTGTGTGTGTGTTATATATATATATATATATATATATATATATATATAGAGAGAGAGAGAGAGATAGATATATAGATAGATAGATAGATAGATAGATAGATAGATAGATAGATAGATTTGGGGTGGAATTACTGCCCCATTTTTGTTACTAATGTCCCTATCTAGTTTGAGCAGGTTTGTAGGTTATTCCAGAGATGTTGAGGTTCTCATGTGCTCTACAGTGAGCACATGGAGTACCAAGAGTAGGATTGACCTAAGCATGGCCCTGGAGGGCCCATCCTTCTCTTCTTTCATAAAAATCGTCTTGTTTGTAGCAACAACATCCATCACCATCGACTTGGTCCTGTATCGGAGAAGGCTCTTTCTCCATGAGGTAATTGGTCTAGGTATCATGGTATGTGTCACTTTTGATCATTATAACCTTTAGATATATGCATCTGATTCATTTTATCTCTCACAACTACTTGGATCTTACATTAGCCCACTTCACCATGTTTGGGGAGATTGACAGGGTGCCCTAGCAAGCCTGTACCCATAGGTTTTGGTTTTCTACCGGGGGGATTTCTGAAGAGCCATCGTCCGCTCCCATCATACCACCACTTTTCATCTTATCTCCCACTCATTTATCCCATTCCCTTGGTCCGAGCATTGGATTGACCTGTTTGTAGGGTTTCACCTTATCTTGTGGGAAGAAGGACCTAAAGGCCCAGCAGGTAAAAGCAGATGGTAAAAGATAAAATCCTAGAAATAAAACCTCGAGATGCCTCACCCAGGGATCCCTGAGAAGGCAATAAAAATCCTCTCAGTAAGAAACAAGAGGGACCTAGAAAATAATAAACAAGACCTAGCCAAGAGGATAGGGGGTCTCATCACGAGCCAACCTATTAGGTTCATGGGTACCTAACAATATGACATTGCCACTATCTAGTTACCACGCCAGAGCAGTGACCTTTGGTTGCATGGCCAAGGGAAAGGGGGTCTCATCACAAGCCAGCCTTCTCATCTCTATGAAAGTAATTGTGGGTAACACTGTCATCTCTGGTCACCATGCCAAGGCAGTGTCCTCCAGTTAGACCTTGAATAAAAAGAAAAATAAGAAGAAAAAGAAAAATAAAGAAAGAATAAAGGCAAGAACGAGCTTGGAAAAACTTGCATCCATGACGAGTACAGCTCGACTTCTACAAAGGAACCCACAAATAACATTATGCATCCATGTCTCTCACTCTACCCATTTGTTTGGACATCCCCTAGCCACAACACCTCGTTTACATGGCTTGGATAAAACCTTCATGGGAACTTCCCTTCTCTTGTGGATACTAGTCCAATAGGATGTCTTGTCCTTTTCCTCGATCTTGTATTGTGGATTTTGTAGTGTCTTTGAGTTGTTCAATGATATATCATGGTTTTTATGCATATGTTTGATAATATTAATGATGAAATGTGATTGACATTTCTATGATCCCTGTGACTAATGAGCCCATGGAGGGCATAGTTTTTGATGTGCAGGACCATGCCCGATGGATAGGTACCATTTGGACCAGCACACATGGGGAGATGATTAGTTCATACCTCCATGGGGCTGAAGATCCCATCAGATGGTTGTTGAGACCCCTTCAGAGGGGCAAAGACATGGCAGTGTTTGATCGAGGTTTTTCACCGGAGAATAAGAGGATGTTTCACCAGAGGCACTTTGGTAGAGCCCGACCTAGGAGGAATGACCCCTTCTTAGTGGAATGTTGGCCTTGGAAGGCTCATAGCATCCCCATCCTTACCATGATTTCATCCAGATTCATGGTCATTCTTGGAGGCAGACTAGGCAGCAGTGGCACGTGTGGCATGTTGGAGAGGCCACTGGGGGGTCAACGTTTTGCTCCTGGATGCCTCATCTTCCCTAAGCCTCCCTTGAAGGGGATTTTACCTTTATTACAGCTCAGTTAGGGTTTTAATTTGACATTTTAATGAAAAAACAATATTTTGGTCTTGTCGATCATTTTTATGACCTAAAAATTAATTAAGGTCATTGATACATTATATATTGAGGTGTTTTAGCCTCATTTTAACATAACTCATCACTCACTCTCCTAGTGAGGTCTTATTTTTGCACCCTATTAGGGTTATTGGCTGATTTGAGGAAGGAATACTTGTTTGAGGAGGAGATGTTTGGCAAATTTATGGTGTTTTTATTGAAGTAAGATTTACAACTAGGTTTTGCATGCTATTTTCTAGATGATTTGTAAGTATTTTTCTGCAAAACTTCTTGATTGAATGGTTGTAGTTTTATTTTTTGCATCTATTTATAAATATTTCTGAATCAAAACCCTAGGGGAGAAACACACATGTAGGTCATTGTCTCATGTCCCCTGATAGAAAAACCTTTTAGCCATTGAAGAAGAAGAAGCCTAGTCATTTCTACACTCTTTCTATCTTCTTCCCCTAAGCTAGTCATACATTTAAACTTCAAGAGGAAGAGGACATCCCAGGCCTATCTTATCTACACCTGGGGCCATTTTTCTTTTAGGTTTTGATGAAAGAGCCTTGCCTTTGCAACACTCTCCCTCTTTAAACTCTCTTGTCTTGATTTTACTTGTCTTTGAGCTAGTTGTTTGCCAGGAAGGAGGAGAGTGCACGAGGCCTTTCTTAAGAAACACCGGAGTGAGCCTCTCTCCCCTGGGGTTCTATCTTTAAGGCCCTGTTGTTGTAGCACCTTGAAACCTTGTTAGAAAAATAGGACCGCGGAGCAATAAAATAAAACAAATGCAGAAACAAAAACATAGAAGACACACAATACAAGAGAGACACAGATTTATGTGGTTCACCCAGTGTGGGCTACGTCCACCAGAGAAATTGCCAGGTCCT
>ML790453.1:0-25392 GCA_009831015.1 Picea engelmannii | reverse complement strand
CTATGCATTCTCATCAAGGACAATACATATTATATTACATCAATCATCAATCAATCAATCCTTTGACATCAATCAATTACTTGACATCAATCAATGACATCAATCAATCAAACCATTGGCATCAATGAAAACATGATCCAACATGGCCTTCTACCTCATATCCACTTGACCTAGCTACAAAATGTGCAATAACATGGATGACTGCAGCAATCATGGAATAAAAAGGCAATTCTTCATCGCTAGGACACCTCAACAGAATGGAATTGTTGAAAGAAAGAAAAGGACATTACAAGAAATGGCTCGAACAATGATAATGGATTCAAAGTTGACAGATACTTTTTGGACACAGGAAGTGCGTACAACAGTTCACATTCAAAATAGAGTAATCCTCAGAAACAACACTGATAAAACTCCCTACGAGCTATGGAAAGGAAGACCAACAATTGTGAAGCACTTCAGATTTTTTGGAACCAAATGCTACATCAAAAGAGAAGATGGCAGAATGGGAAAGTTTGACTCTAGTGTGGACAAAGGAATACTTGTTGGTTACTCAAGTACAAGGAAAGAATACAAGTGTTACAATCTAAGATTAAAAAAAGTTGTGAAAAGCATCAACGTAACAATTGATGAAACAGATAGACCAGAATCAAAGGAAGAACAAAAAAAATCAAGGGAACAAATTTTCGAAGAAGAAGATGAAAAAGAAGTAGAAAAGGAAGATGAAGATGAAGAGAATTCGACAGAAGTAGAAGATAAAGTTCAACAAGTATCTCCAAAGACACCTAGCAAATGAGTACAGAAGAATCATCCTTCAGATCAGATTATTGGAAATAAAGATGTAGGAGTTGTGACTAGAAGAAAAATCCGTTCACCAGAACAAACACACCTAGCACTCTTATCTACAATTGAACCAAACTGTTTTGAAGAAGCCAACAAGGATGAATTTTGGAATAATGCCATGGATGAAGAATTGGATCAAAATGAGAAAAATGACACTTGGGAATTGGTTCCAAGACCAAAGAATAAGAATGTGATCGACACAAAATTGGTTTTCAGGAATAAATTGACTGAAGATGGACAGGTTACAAGGAACAAAGCTATATTGGTATGTAAAGGATATGCACAGATTGAAGGAATCGACTTTGAAGAGACATTTGACACAGTTTCCAGAATGGAAGCAATCTGTTTGCTTTTATCTTATGCATGCTCCAAAAATGTTAAAGTATGTCAGATGGACGTAAAATCATCTTTTTTGAATGGGGAACTTGAAGAAGAAGTATACATTGAACAACCAGAAGGATTCAGTTGTCAAAGAACACAAACTATGTGTGTAAATTAAATAAGGCCTTGTATGGTCTAAAACAGGCTCCTAGAGCATGGTACTCCAAAATGGATAAGTATCCATAGCAGGCAGGGTTCAGAAAAGGAAGTATAGACAACAACCTCTACATCAAGGTAAGTTAAGGTAATATTTTATTAATTGAATTTTATGTTGATGATATTATTTTTGGTAGTGATGATGACAGGTTAAGCCAGAAATTTGAAAAAGACATGCAGAATGAATTTGAAATGTTGTTACTTGGAGAACTATCCTTCTTTATGGGACTTCAGATACATCAAAGCAACCAAGGAATTTTTATTTCTCAAACCAAGTATATAAAATAAATGCTAAAGAGGTTCAGAATGGAATATTACAAACCAGTTATCACTCCCATGCAAACCAGTTGAAAGTTGAGAAAAGATGATGATTCGAAGTCTACAGATCAGAGGAAATGCAGGTTAATGATTGGAAGCCTACTATATGTGACAACATCCAGACCAGATGTAATGCAGGTAGTTGGATAGGTGGCATGATTTCAAGAAGCACCAAAGGAATCACATGTATTAGCAGTAAAGAGGATCTTCAAATATCTCAAAGGAACAGAAGAGTTTGGATTATGGTATCCAAAAGGAAAATATCTATCACTATTGCCTACACAGATGTAGATTGGGTAGGTTGTATTGATGACTGACAAAGCACCAGTGGAGCAATGTTCTACTTAGGTGAGTGTTTGGAATCATGGCTAATCAAGAAACAATCACCAGTATCTCTATCTATAGCCGAGGTAGAGTATATTGCAGCAGCAACATGTTGTACATAGGTTCTTTGGATGAAACAAACTTTGAAAGATATAGAGGTTAAGTATGATGAGCCCATTCCAATGTATTGTGATAATAAAAGTGCCATCAGTATCTCAAAAAACCTGTTGGTGCACTCCAAGATGAAGAACATTCCAATCAAGTATTACCTTCTACGGGAACAGGTTGCAGAAAAGAACATCAGAGTTGAGTATGTGGGCACAAAATAACAAGTGGTAGACATCTTTACAAAACCACTTCCACGGGAAGCCCTTGAATATCTTGACCAAATACTTGGAGTTATTTCTACTCCAAAATGAATGATTTTTGAATTCCTATCTTATATGTCTTAGTTGTACATGAGGAAGCACCATAAGAGGATAGTTCAGTCAGGGGGATTAGCCATTGTCATTGATGACAAAGGGGGAGAGATTTATCATATGCAGAGGACAGAGGCATGGTTCCAGGGGGATCATGAGTGATATGATTTCATTATTGCATCAGAGTGTTGCCATCAATGACAACCAACCTTAATAAACAATCTCCCCACCTTTGAGAATGATGACAAAGGGGTAGAGATTTATTAGATGTAGAGGACAGAGGCATGGTTTCAGGGGGAGCATATTTATCAAATGAAAAGGACAGAGGCATGGTTCCATGGGGAGCATGAGTGATATGATTTCATTATTTCATTAGAGTGTTGCCATCATTGCCAAAGGGGGATAGTGTTGATTAAGGTTGGTTGTCATTGATGTCAACCCTTGAAGAAATCCCTGTAGCACAAAGTTTTGGGTAATGGACCCAATATTGTTTGATGTAAATATGACTCATTATTGTTTTTTCATGGTTAATAAGAAGTAAATATGGATGAACTCCAAAGAGGTCCCCTTATGGTGAAATCCCTCACAGGAAGATGCTTTGCAGAGTAAGAGAACCCATGCTTAATTGTGGAATACTGAGATGAAGGACAATGAATTTGTCAGGGAAACTATACTATATGGATATTTATTTTCATTCCATTTCCGGTGGTATGTGGAACGTAACATAACTCCTCTTTCTTAGAGAGTTATGGCCATGAGAAGTTGGAGACACCAGGTTTGGGTAATGGACCCAAGTTTGTTTGATGGGTAACAGTATAAGTTATGATATATTTTCAGATAATGCTATTCTATATGGATATTACATGTCATGTCATTTCTGGTGGTATGTGGAATGTCACATAACTCCTCACGGTTTGAGATTTATGGCCTTACGAAGTTGGAGGACCCTCATATGTCATCTAGAAGCCCCAAAAGGTCAAAGTATTCAAAGTGGTTTAAGAGATTTTTAAAGGATAAATAATAAAGTGAAGTGATGCATGTATTATAATTCAAATTGAATACAAAATAAATTATTTCAATAATAATTTTAATGGAGAAATTAGAAGTGGGTTAACCCTAAAATAAGGAAAGTCGGCCAAGTGACCTAGAAGATGTTTTTAAGGAAGCTACTTGGAGAGTAAAAATAAGAGGCAAATCTCTCTCATTTAACAAACACTTGATAATATTAAATATCTATAGGTGTATGAGGTAACCAAGGATATCTAAACTAGAATTCTAAGTGAAGGTGAAGAAAAGAAGGCTGAAATGCAAGGAAGGATAAATTCTTTTCATGGTGCTTTCTAAGGTATGTTATTTACAGGTCATCTCACCATTTTCTCTATAAAAGTTTTTATGTAATTATTCAGACTGTGAAATTTCTATTCCATTGATAAAACATATCCAAGTATCTGTGGTAAAAAAATCATCTTATGGGTCATTGTATTTTTGGAGTTACACTTTGTGGAAAATAGGGTTTGTGGCTAGTCTTGAAACTAGTCAAAAACATGTGTTTCGGGTAACAACGTCATAACTTCTTCATAACAGATAAAAATTCAGTGATACCAAATGTGTTGGTTAGGGTAAATTCTGTAGTATGTTGTGTAATATTTTCATATCAATTCAGCAAACACTCTGTGCGGGGCAGGCTCTACAAGGTCGCTCTCTAGAATAATCCAGAATTCAGCAAGGTATGCCATTTTTGCTATAACTCCTTTTTTGAGAGGTTCTATGTAGTGACACTTGGAGGAATTGCATAAACAACACTGAAAAAAATTGTGTATCATTTTCAGAGCTTTATACATTACAGGTACAAATTTATGATTACTTCAAGTTAGGGTTGTTGACTAATCCAAAACTAGGCATGTGAGACTAAAGAAAAGTTTGATGAAAATGATAGTCTCTTGTTGTTAAAGTTAAGGAAGGTTTGCAGTAATGTGATCATATACACCAGGTATATTATAGAGATACAAATCGTATTTGGATGATGAAATTGATGAGGGATTTTGGTTGAGTTACATGTTGAGTACATGGTTGACACAAGTAGTTGATGAGTTGGCACATACATAAGGTGTATAGTTGATGATGTTGGTTGATGAGTAGTTGACACATGATTGGTATATACTTGGTACATGGTTGTATGCACTTTTTTATGGTACAGTTTGATTATAGGTTGTATGGTATAGGTTGGTGCATGGTCGATGCACTTGTTTATGGTACAGGTTCATTACAGGTCGATGCATGGTTTAGATTTATTGGTACACATTTACAATGGTATATCTCACAGTGATAGTATGACAGTGGTTCCATCATGCTACTTCTACTTAGGGTGGTAGGACAAAGAAAGAACAGGTGGTTGTAGCCAGAGAACATAGGGGGTTGTAGCCTCTTTCTCATTGTAGCCAGAGAATTGGGGAGTTGGAGCTTCCCTTGAGTTGTAGCCTAAGAAACTAGGGGGTTGGAGCCTCCTTCCAGTTGCAGCTGGAAAAATGTTATCCCTGATTTTTAGAGATAACTAGGAGATCATGTCTCGAGGCCCATAGATCCTAGACATGGAGTACTGAGAGAAGGATTGAACTGAGCATGGCCCTGGAGGGCCCATGTTTTTCTTCTTCCATCATCTTTGTCTTGTTAGAAGCAGCAACATCCATCACCATCGACTTGGTCTTGTATCAGAAGAGGTTCTTACTCCATGAGGTAATTGGTCCAGGTATCATGGCATGTGTCATTTTTGATCATTGAAACCTTTAAATATATGCATTTGATTCCTTTTATCTCTAAAAATTGCTTGAATCTTACATTAGCCCACTTGACCATGCTTGGGGATATTGACAGGGTGCCCTAGAAAGCTTGTGCCCATAGGTTTTGGTTTGTTACTGGGGGGATTTATGAAAAGCCATCGTCCACTCCCATCATAGCACCACTGTTTCATCTTATCTCCCACTAATTTATCCCATTCCCCTTGTCCAAGAATTGGGTTGACCTATTTGTAGGATTGCACCTTATCTCATGGGAAGAAGGGGCTAAAGGCCCAAAAAGTAAAAGAAGCTGGTAAAATATAAAAGCCTAAAAATGGAACCTCGAGATGTTTCACCTAGGGATCCTCGAGAAGGCAATAAAAGGCCATTCAACAAGAAACAAGAGGGACTTGAGAAATAACAAACAAGACCTAGTCAGAGGATAGGGGGTCTCATCATGAGCCATCCTATTAGGTTCATCGGTATCTAATAGTATGGCATTGCCACCATCTTGTTACCACTCCAGGGAAGTGACCTTTGGTTGCATGGCCAAGGGAAAGGGGGTTTGATCATGATCCAGCCTTCTCATCTCTGTGAAAGTACTTGTGGGTAACACTGTCATCTCTAGTCACCATGCCAAGGTAGAGTCCTTTGGTTAGCTCTTGAGTAAAAAGAAAAAGAAGAAGAAAGAGAAAATAAGAGAATAAAGCTAAAAAAGAATAAAGGCAAGAACGGGCTTGGAAAAATATGCATCCATGATAGGTATAGCTCACCTTCTACAAAGGAAGCCACAGATAACATTATGCATCCTTGGCTCTCACTTCACCCACATGACTAGACATCCCCTAGCCACATCACCTCACTTACATAGCTTGGATGAAATCCTCCTGGAAACTTTCCTTTTCTTGTGGATACTAGCCCAATAGGACATCCTGTATTTTTCTCCAATCTTGTATTACAGATTTTTGTAATGTCTTTGAGCTACTCACAGATATATTAGGGGTTTTATGCATATGTTTAATAATATTGAAGATGAAATGTGATTGACGTTGCTATGATCCCTGTCACTAATGACCCCATGGAGGGCGTAGCTTTTGATGTGTAGGACCATGCCCGATGAATAGGTACCATTTGGACTAGGTACACATGGGGAGATGATCATTCCGAACCTCCACGGAGCTGAAGAGCCCACCATATGGATGTTGATACCCCATCAGGGGGCAAAGATAGGACGGTGGTTGATTAGGGTTTTTCACCAGAGAATAAGAGGATGTTTCATCAGAGGCGCTTTGGTAGAGCCCGACCTAGGGGGATCAACCCGCTTCCAGTGAAACGTTTTCCCTGGATGGCCCAAGACATCACCTATGGGCTCATGACATCATCTTGAGCATGTGGTAGTTTGATAGGTTAGTTGGAACATGTAGCATGATGGAGAGGCCCAAAGAGGGCTAACGTTTTTCTCTTTATTGCTGCATTTTCCCTAAAAAGGAGCTAATGTCTCCCTTAGAAGGGGTGACATCTCACTTTTTGCTCAATTAGGGTTTTAAAATGAAAATTTAATGTAAAACAATATTATTTTGGTATTTTGGCCTTGTTATCCTTTTATGACCTAAAACGTTAAATTAGGTCATTGATACACTATATATTGAGGGTTTTTACTATGATTTTATCATCATTAATCACTCACTCATTAGTGAGTTCTGATTTTAGTGCCCTATTGGGGTTTTTGGCTGATTTAAGAGAGGTGCACTTGTTGAAGGAAGACCTTTTTTTGGCATTTACAGTGTTTCTCTTAAAGGAATGTTTTACAACTAGGGTTTGCATGGTTATTTCTTCATGAATTGTAAGTGTTTTTTCTGCAAAACTTTGTATTGAATGGTTGTACTCTAAATTTCTTGCACATTCTTATAAATTTGCTTGATCAAAACCCTAGGTGAAAAGAAAATTTAATTGGTCCTTGTCTCATGTCCCCTAATAGAGAAATTTTCATCCATTGAAGAAGGAAGAGAGAGCCTAGCCATAGCTACACTCTCATTTTTTCTTCTACCTGAGCTAGTCATACTATCCAGAAGCCAAAGAGAGTGAGACGTCCTTGGCCTAGTTCTTCTACACTAAGGTCGTACCATTCTAGGGTTTGATGAAAAGATCTTGTTGTAGCAACACCTTGCCTCTTCAAACCCTCATGCTTTGGTCATCTTTGCTTTATCTTGAACTAGTTGTTTTGCCAGTTTGATCTAAAGAAGGAGGAGAAAGCACGAGGCCTTTCTTTAGCAACACCAGAGTGAGCCTCTCTCCCCTAGGTTTTCATTTCTAAAGCCATGGTATTGCAGCACTTCAAAACCCTTCCCTCTAGTCTTTAGTCACCCTCCTTCAACTCTTGTGTCTTTCTTATTGACTCCATTAAACCCTAAGGCACTAACCTAAGCCTCCAGCATTGAAGTGACTTGATCCTAAACACTCTCAAAATACCTTTTTTTTGGTTTGAAACCCTAGTTCTATTTTTGTCGTCATCATTGGCTATTATCATCATTGTGGAACAACGTTTTTCCCTATAAGCAATTGAATGGTGTTTAAAGCATTTATTGAATGAAGGATTGATTGGATATATTGATTGCTACATCATTTTGGTATTTATTGGTGGAGTGATATTATTTCATTGCTATATTGACAAACATTGACTTCGTCAATATTTATTGTTATAATTGCGTATATGTTGAATTAGCATATGATCTTTGATATATGAATTACTAACCAAGATTTGTACGTATATGTTTCTTGTTTCTTTGTCTCGGACATGTGCTTTTCTTCTTATTTGGTTACTTCTTATTATTGGTTGTTTAGCGAGATATTCTGCTCAGTGGTGACTTGTGAGGGGGGATTTACACTTTTTCCTTATCATCCTTCACCTTCTCAAATCTCCAGGTCACTAGGGACGTCTCCCTTGGGCCTTACCACCCTGAATAAAAAGAACCATCCCATTGAGGTGACATTGGGTGGGATTGGTTCCTATTATGCCAGTTCATCCCTTTATCTTCTAACCTATTACCATAAATACAAATTGTGCAATAACAAAAACAAAAGAATTTGGTGCTTCCAATGAATGTAATTCTTCAAGACATATAAAAAAAAGAATTCCATGGTTTTCTCTTGATTTAGGTTTCAACGTAAAACATTGGTGTACTGTGTATGTATGTGATTGTTTATTTCTTACTACTCATTATTGGATAATAATTCTACATTGATATAACAATTGAAGAAAAAGGGTTATAATTACGCTATTACTGATTCATCCCCCCTCTCAGTAATCCAACAAATCCAGCTAAAATAAAAGTAAGAAACTTTCGAGAAGCTAGAAGTTGAAATAGTTTCCTTAAGAAAAGAACTAGAGAAAACAACTAATCAATTGAATAGAAGCTTGAAGTTTGGAAAGAGAATTGAAATATTAGATAATATTATCAGTTGCCAATGGTCACCATTCATCAAGACAGGTCTTGGCTATGATGAAAAATAAAATACCCCTGAGGGAGATGAAAGAATTAAGGTCACAAAGCCATAAGAAAAGGAAAATGAAGAAAATCCTAAAATCTATGCCAATATTCTCAAATCATAAATGATAAATGATAAATCACATAAAAGGAAATGATGATAAAAACAAATGTGATTCTTCTCGCAAGAATGAGCTCATAAGAGTTGTTCCACCAAGAAGACCTTTCACAACCCGGTACCAAAATCTCTTTTTTGGCTATTGTTTTTATTTCAATAATTTTGGTCATAAAGCAACAGATTGTAGAGATTATACAAGTGATCATGTGAGAGATAGAAATGAAGGTTCTTAGAATACCTCAAAGAATGATTATGTGAGAAATAAAACCAAAATTCTCATGGTTTTTTCGATAGAAACTACAATTCATTTGTTCCCATACTTGATTACAAGATTGAATGTTATAAGTGAAATAACTATAGACACATGGAACATGACAGTAGAAGTAGCATAATAAGGTATCCTAAACAAAACAAGGAAGCAAATGTACTTACCAACCATAGAGAAGAATACACAAAGGAAAGGAAAAGGAAGCAAGAAAAACCAAAGAAGGAAGAATGTGAAATTTAAATATATTCTCAAGATAAAGGAATCCAATGGTACATTGATAGTGGATGTTATAAACACATGACAAGGGATCAGAATAAATTTGTTACCCTAAAGGAAGAAAAAGAAGACATTGTTACCTTTGCGGATAATGCTTCTACAAGGATAGTTGGAAAATGTATCGTTAGTATTGATGATGGAAATACCAAAACACATAATGTTTTGTATTTTGAAGGGTTAAAACACAATCTTCTAAGTCTCAGTCAACTTTTTGATCAAGGTTACAACCTCACATTTCATTCTAAAGGATGTGAGATAAGGAAAACATCAGGGATGATTTTACGGATGGAAATTTATTTTAAAATGTAGAAACCTTGGCAAATCTTACGAATCCCTCATATGACAACTATAAATGTTTGGTGATATTTTTGTAAAAATATTCAAATTTCTAAGCATTTTATATAGTTTGTATAAAAATGTTGTGATTTTTAAGGTAAAATAATTTTATCCTATAGAATTTGGGTGAATAATTTTTAGAATAGTGAATCATTTTTTGGGAAAAAACATGGAAAATTAGCCCATGAGCAAAATTTAGCCCTTAAAATCATCCCTGGAAAACATGTTCAAGAATATTAGTAGAAAAATGCAAATAGAACCCCAAGCAATGTATACATTCTCGATGAAGTAAAATGATGAAAATTTTGTATGGGAGTGATATCTCTCTCATCTTGTCAGTAAAGGGAAGCACAAGCTCAGGGGGAGTGGCCCTTTGCCATTGATGTCAAAGGGGGAGAAGTTGCACACAAAGGAAAAATTGTAGACATAAGGAAAGTTGTAGACATGGGGAGTATTATAATTTACCGAGGATTGTCATCAATGAAAAAGGAGGAGATTGTTGGAAATATTTTTGTCATTGATTTCAAATACAGGGGGAGACTACATATGTCCAAGATAAATATTGCATGATGGAGATTAATGAAAATATTGTTTTTCGATTTTTGATGCTCGGTTTGGATACCCTATATTTGAAGGCATATTTACTCTAAATAACTAGCTCAAATGGGAGCATAAGTTATACAGTTGGAAATATTATTCTGGGACATTTCCAATGGTATATGACACTCCTTCTAACTCCTTAGGAATGAGGAGATGTGAATTTTTATTTCAGGAAACCCAACAATAAAGTTCAGGTCGACCCAACCAATATTTACAGGTTGGCCCTAAAAGTGAGCACAAAAACACTATAAATATAGGATAGATGTGTTCATTTGAAGAGTATCCAAGTAAGAATATCATTTTTAAAGTGCGCAGAAGAGATATGAGGTGCACAAGAAGATATGGAAAGTATTTTTTGGGTCTAAAAGTGTGCAAAAGGAGTTTTTTTTGGAGTTTTAAGGGTGCACTATGGAGGACTGACGTCTACAATTCTACAAAGTGCATTGTTTTGAGGTTTTTATGCTGCAGTATGGGATTATATTCTGGGAATGATGCTACAAGGTTCATTAGGGAATGGAGGATAAATATTACTAGGGTTTGAATCTATATCTGGGGTTTGAAGCAAAGAGAGGCACTGGAGCACTAAAGTTAAGGGTATGTTGATGCTATGAGATACATGAAGTATGAATCATGAAGGTGAAGTTAGAAGTACTTTGTGTATGAATATATTAGGTTGGTTCCTATACATACCTTATTAATATGGTGCTCAAGTGAGTACATTGGTGTCTCCAATAGGTTAGTGCCTACACAAGCCTTGTCGAGTTGGTGCTCAACTAAGGAAATTGGTGTCTCGAGTAGGCTGGTTCCGACAAAATATCTTACTGATTTGGTGCTCAACTGAGGAGATTGGTTCCTACAATATTTGTAACAATAGGTTGGTGTCTATAGACATTTATAAAGATAATTTTAGAGGTTTTCTCCTGCAAGGGTTTCCAAGCTAAACCATGTGTACCGTGATTTGAGTTTACATGCATTTATTGTTATAAAGTTAATGAATGACTGATGAATGCTCAATTAAAGTAGAAAGTATCGTATATTGATTCACCCCCCCTCTCAATATAAGCATAAGTTCAATAATAAAACCATTAAACAATCGTCCAAAATTTCAAATGATAAATCTGACCCTATGTTTGGCCAAGGAGTTTACCAAATTCATTACTCTTGTAGCAAATATTACATAGGACAAATTGCTAGATCTTTCAAATCCTGTCTCAAAGACAATATAACTGACACACTCTAGAATTGAATCTCCTATTTAGTTATATTCGAAAACTTCTACAACTCTAAACACCTAATTTTATTTTACCAAACTAAAATTCTTTCCTCGACACCTTATCACTCCTCTCCTATCATTCGAGAAGCACTAGAAATTGAAAAACATCCTAATAATTTTAATTATGAATATGACTACAAGCTTAGCCAATATTGGTAGCACACCATCCATTCTCTTTGTCCTTAAATATTGTTGTTCTTTCCTTAAATCCCTTGGTGTTGAAATGGATACTTGACACTGAGAGGGGGGGTGAATCAGTGTCACAAAAATTTGGACAATTTTCCACTTTTCACAAATTAACTGAACAACAAATATTTATTTCATTTGATCAATTAATATATATATATAAGAATAAATACTTTATTTATATATTTAAATTGAATGAATACATAAGAACAATCTTTGAATATCATCTTCAAACAATTATGAGAGACCCAACTCTCTATTACAAGACCCATCTTGTAGATCTTAGATCCAACTAAGAAATGACGAATCCAACCCCCATAACAAGTCCCATCTTATTTATCTCAGATCCAACTGAGATGTGAGGAATCCAATCTTCATACAATACCCAACTTGTAAATAGGCACCAACTTGATAGTGTTAGCACTCTATAATTTGCCTAAGGCTACTGAGGCAATCACAGAGGTAACCTCGAACCGCTTTGAGTCTTGGATATAGCCCTCCAAGACTCAGAGAGGGATCTCTCTTTTAGATTTAGCTTGGTTTGTAAGGGATGGGCTTTAGGCTAGTTATAAAAGCAATGAAAATATAGATTTTTTGATTTTGAGATGGATACTTTGGGACAGCAAGGAGGGCCATTGGGCAAATGGGGTCTGCGTTTTAAACAAGGTGATTTAATTCTCAGATTTGGACAAAATCCTTTCAAAGGGAAAGGTAGCAGCAATATTGGATCGAATCAAGTTATGATGGTGTTGGTTTAAGGAAGAAAAAGGGGAGGAAAAATCCAAGCAAAGGAGCAACTAAGAATTCCTAAGCTGGGTTCTTTAGATGAATAACATAAAGATTATCACAAGCTGAGAGGCAGAGTATCTGCTAATAAATTCTGCCTCTATAACATTCCTTCTGATAATAAGAACTGAAAAAAAAATGAAAGATAACATGAAAACATTTTAACAGAGAGAAACTCCACCAATATCACCACATAAGAATCATGTAAAAGAAAGCAGGCACATCACTGATAGATCATTAAAAATTACAGGGAAATTCTCTGGCTAAAACATAGCCCTCAGCTCCAGCAAAGAAAATGAAAATTACAGGTCTGGACCTCTCACACAGGTCGAGCCTCTCCTATTCAGCCCAGTTGAACCCTCTCTTAGTCCTTTACAAGTGTATATATACAAAAAATCTTTATCTGTCCAGGACTCGCGGTCATTACTCTGCTATCTCAAAATAGAAAACAATTACATCAATATACTGCCACCTGTAGATTGTATCCTACAGTAAACTGAATGAAAACTAAATTTGGTGACTTGTTTTCTTTGACATCTGGCATATTGGAGGAGGCTTAATGATTTGCTGGCAAAAAGACTGAATGCTGGAGGTTTGTTCAGTTTTTTGCTGAAGGTTGTTGATGCTGTGCATGAAAATTTGTGATATGGAGTTGATTTTGTGCCATCTGGAAACACTGATAAGATCCCTGAAAATCTGGGGGAAATGGTATGGAGATAGCCCTTTTTGAGAGGTTCGACACATCACTTTTCCAGCGGTTCATATTTATTTTGTTATCAATTCCCCTAAATTTCTGCAAAGGTGCTCTGCCACTTGTTATCTATCGATTTTGCAATCAATAAGTATCCCATGCTTGAATTGCGTTAATTCTATTACCTTAAGAGGATGTACAACGTTTACTTGAATGGTTTCAGCCTTTAAGTCAGCTTGTTGTATTATGTAGCGTTGAGTTATAGAATCCAATAATTGGAGACATTTCAAAATAGCATTACAGCAGTGGAGGAAAACCTTGCCAGAGAAATAATGATTGACTGACAAGGTCATTCTTTTACAACATCTTGGCCAGCAACAATAGCATCATCTGCAACTGTAGCTTCTCCCTCTTCATTGTCTGGTTTGGAAAACTGAACCATATGATCGTTGATATTTATGTAAACAACATCCTTGTCATATAGGAGATCACCTAAATCTGACATTGGTGCATAAAATAGCTTATCTTTCTCATGCAATCCCTTCTTTTTGGTTGCTGAGGGCAAAGGGCATGGATCAAGTAAACTAGCAATGCCAACAAGATGACAAACTCTTACACCTGCAATATGTACCTTTGTTCCCTTCTTCACGTTGCAACCACGCAGGTAACCATAGATAGTCAGATTTCGATCACATTTTTCATCTTCTTGTACTCTCTCTGGAGGAGTAATATCCTCAAAACGGTCTACCAATATATAGGGGTGAGAGATTCTCCAAGATAGAGGACGAAACTTTGCAACAGAAATAAATCTTTCCAGATTATGTATTTCACACTTAAGATACTTTTCATAAATGAGACCAGACAAGTAGAACAATTTTTCACCGTCGTATATCTCTGTCCAAAAATAGTGTTTGAGACGTTGCTTAGTCTTTCTCAGCTTTTTGACATCCTAACACTTGATTGATGTTTCATTTCCACCCGTCGTTACTATGCTACTACCGATGCAACTCATGCTGGGTGTATTTGGCACTTAATAACAAATCCCAGGTTCTTGTATTGGCACCTGGCCAGGTCGTGCATCTTTTGTTTTATTAAATGGAAAATACCTCACATCTGCCGGGTGAAAGAATTCGCAGGTGTTTATATGCACCGATGTTCCCAAATCCCAATGATGCATTGTGCTCAATATTTTTTTTCCATGGGCTATATCCCACATTCGCGTGGTGGACTAATCTTTGAGCATTTAAATAAACCAGCAGTTACATGCTATATCAATGAAGTGAGCCCGAGGCTCGGGCTTTGGGGTTTGGTGCTGGCGCTGCTTTATGTGTTTGCTATTGGTGTATTGAATGATGCTTATCCCTTGGTTTCGAGTATTAGGAGGTTGGCCCGAGGCCAATATAAATTTTTGGTGAAACTTTTGTTAATTTATTCATAAAACTTCTGCATAAAAGCAAAGGCCGAGGGGCCATTTTTAATTTTTTCTAAATTCACCAAATTTTGGCAAACAAACCAACTTTGTCTTTGCCCACCAGAATTAAAATTTTACCATTTCAAACCAATCCACCATTTTTTGCTAAAAAATACACTGAAACTCACTTTGAAGCTTGCGCTCAGGGACTTGTCTTATGCTTGAACAGTGTTGGGCGCTTTCCGCCACCTTCGCCATGCGTCGTGAGTGAACACATATGCCTGAAAAGATAAATATTATTCAGAACGTTGATCCCCTATTACATAGGGTTCTAATAGATAGAATGAACCTTCATTCAATCCATTATATATAAATATATATACTTCAACAAATTCAACTACACTATTTCTCACCATTCATTCTTGTTTATATAGTCTTCCAACTTGTGTGAATTTGAATCATTGTGTTTTTTGATATTTGAACCATTGTACCTTTTCATTTAAATGATAATATTAATCTTTAATTAATATCATTTTTCCTTTTATTCTTTATTCATAATGCTCATGAATTAATTCTCTTTTAATCATGATTGTGTGTCGGTTCTTTTGTCTTCATGAGTTGATCACAGTCATGGATCGACTCATTATATCGTACTCATGCTTCGGTTGTGTTATCAGTTCACAAACAGGTCATATTTTGATCTTTTATCAATTCCCTATATTATTCTAGTGTTAACTCTCCATCGAATTAAATCTTTATGAGATTCTTCCTTCAAACCATTTACATATGACCATATGTGCAAAACCACGGGCTTATTGATTTGATCGTTGCCTCTTCTTTTTCCCCTTGTTTCTTTATTCCATACAACCGTACATTGTGACCAGGCGCTAAGATAACGAAGTTCTTGATCACTTATCAGAATCAACGGTCATGTTTTAATCTCCCCATGAGATAGACAACTGTCAGCACTTAAGGACTTCATCCTTCATGTCTTCCAGCCTTTTTACAAATCTCTCGATGAGATGGATGACTAACGACACTTTGGGACTTCGTCCTTTGTGTTTTCCATCCATTTTAAAAATCTCTTGATGAGTTGGACAACTGTCGACACTTCAGGAATTCAACTATTCCACTTATGCTATCCTTCCACTGTACTTTATCAATAGTCGAGAAAGCTCCCGAAGTAGATCAATGATTAACATTGACTTCAGCCTTCGGTGCTTCAAGTGATTTCTCCTTCACACTCCTTCAATCTTCCGGAGTTCATTTCGTCGAAGTATATTGGAAGATTGGGTTTTATTCGCATGATGAATGGTTCTCATTCATTTTAGAACTTCGGGACTTCGATTATTTGTTGGTGGTTAAACTCCCAAAGTACAAAACTCCTAGAGTGACATAACTTGCTGACGTCACTTGCTTGATGTGGCACTGATTGAGTGGCTACCACATATCACTTAGATTCGTGACTTATGCATACCTTAAATTCCAAATGTACTTTGACACTTGTCATAATCTTATTGTTCCACATGTCCTTGATGACATGGATATCCTCATGTGTCACATGTTCTTCTCTTGGATCTAACGGTTTTCCTAACTCTCGAAATGTATCTCAGATCGACGACTGAGAGTGACTTCAGAACTTCGGCCTTCAGGACTTCGGGTAATTTGATTTCTCCACTTCCCATTTCTCCCAAAGTCATACTCCCCGAGGTGTAAACCTCGAGTAACTTGACTTCATCCAATGTGTTACACATCAAAATTACTCACTTTGATAGTGTCACAAGTGTCGTCATTACAAAGGTCACAAGTGTCGCATTTTGTTCATAAGGTCGCAAGTGTCGCATGTTGCTCACAAGTGTCGCAAGTGTCAGGAAATCATATTTCCATGATGCCTATGTTGTGCCTATAACGACATGAGAAAGACACTTGAAACACCTCAAACATCTGATTTGGAAGAGGAGAAATGAGTCAGCAGTTTTGCAAACCTTTTTCCATCTGAAAGCACCTCAAAAAATGAGTTTTTGGAGGGGAGCGCTCCCCCTTACACTATCTCGGAGCGCTGACGCTCCCCCTTACACTGTCAGGGAGCGTTATAAAGATCCCCTGGCCCTTTTGAGGGAGCGCTATAGATTTTGAGAGCGTTGGCATCCCCTAAAACTTACTAGGGAGCGCTACAATGCTCTGATGGCCCTTTTGAGGGAGCGCTACCTATTCTGGGTAGTTGTTAAGCCGTTGAGATGAATGGGGGAAGCATCTTTTCATTCTTGGAAGGAAGTTGGATTCAAATCCCTAGTCCAGCCATGATCCTAGGGTAGATCCTCAACTGAAGGAGGAAAATCCTCAACTTCCCCAAGGATATCTCAAGTGGTTAAAGCCTCTCCAAGGCTATATAAGCAAGCTTTCTAATGGTGAAGGAAAACTGGAAAATGGAGAATTACAACAAACTTATGATCTCATAAGTGGTGCTGGAACAGAGTTGATTGGGGGAATAACTACTAAAATGAAACCTATGATCTTAGAGAAAACACACAGTCAGCCAAAGGAGAGTGATCAGTGAAGCTGTTGTTATCCAAGTTGTGGATCTTTCAGGCAAGGGTTAGACGAAGAGGACTTGACGAAGCTGTCGCATTCGCATCTACGATTGTAAGTACTGTTGTCGTTATTCTCATTAATATGACACGCTTGGCATGTTTATTTGTAGTTTGTGTCCAATGTTACATGAACTTATCATTAATTGATAGATCTATTTTCAAGATAATATCAATAGAGTAGGAAGTGGTCGTATCTTGTTTGTCTGCAGAACTCAACAAGGAGCAAAGGATTGGAGTGCAACTCAGAGCGTGCAGGGACAAACGTCGATAAAAAGGTACTTATGTTATCCTTCCTTCTCATGTGTTAGCTTAGATAGATTTGAAAGGAAGTCAGTGTCCACATTAAGCATTTTCTGTCTTAGAGTTAGGGTCAAGCTCTTAGAGGCAATCTACCTGTCCGCAAGGAGATTTTCCTACAACAAAAACTGGCGACTCCACTAGGAAGATAGCCTCAAATCAAAAATTCTTGTTTTGATTTCTCCTCATTGACCTAGTTTTACCCCTTGATTGTTTCATACCTAGTTCACTCCTCTTTTTATTGGTTTCATGAGCTGATTGGCTCCCTACCCCATCATACTCATCCTAATTGTCGAAATTGAATTGCAATTTTTTTATTTTTTGACATTTTTGGGAGTTTTTGAACCTGGCGCCCATGTCCCTGTGCTAACAGAGCACCGACACTCCCTAATAGCTTTGCATAGAGCACTATAATTCTCCTTGCATTTGGAAATAGAGTGTCAGCCCTCCTTTGGCCCAAAAACCTTCCAGAATTTCTTTTTCTAGGTTTTGCCTTTGTGCCTCTCTTGCTGGCTAACCTTGTGAGTCAATGCTTCTTCTCTTTCCTAGCCTTGACATCTGTCTTTTTGAAGAACGAACATCTTACTATTTGGATTTTGTATCCTTCTTCACTATTGTTGCTGATTTTTTCTGTTATATGGAGTTTGAAACCCATGCATTGTTTTTCTCTCCTCATCAACTGAACGGAAAATTCTGGTGAAGGTCATCAAAGGCCTACAGATCTTTTCATTTTGATTTTAGTTAAAGATCATTGTTCTTCGAATTTTTTTTTGGGGGGGTGTGAAGTTTGTTTTCTCTTTGATTGTTTCTTTTCTTTCACTTTTCGTTTTGATTGTAACGAAAGGGTGTATTGTTTGTATGACTTTTGCTTGTGCTAGTTTGGTTTTCATTCATACAAGAAGATAATTAGCAAGATGAGAATTGTGTAGAATTGATCATTATTCATATGCAAACAATAAAAATAATCTTCATGATTGATTGTGCATGTTATAAGGCATCTAAAAAGTTTTAGCATCATATCAGGATTTGATTGAGAAATTGTTTGAGGACATTCCTTATTCGTGCTTGTTAGTGAAAATAACTCTCTCTCTCTCCCTTAGATAGATGTTCATCGAAAAGAAATGAATGCTTATCATCTCTGATGCATTTTTGGGATTGATTCATAATTCCATTCGTTTCACTTTCATGCACCCCTTTTTGAGTAAAGAACAGCCATAAAATCAACGCTAATTAAAAGTTATTTAGAAATTTTCTTTTCTAGGATCCTCCACCATTAGTAGAATAGGCTTAGTACTTTGGATTAGGCTGTGAGCATAACTCTCCAAAGTTTCTCAAAACAAATAGTAGCATCTTGAGTTAGGGAGAGTCAAATCCAATCATCTTATAAGTCTGCCTGGGATCCCCCTCTAACACAAGGGTTACGCACGAGGTCGCATTCAGGTGAGCTACGGGGACTAACCCTCCATGGTTTAATTGATTGTGGTGGTCAGATTGTATTATGGGGGTAATGAGGGTCACTTCAAGGTAAATCCACAATTACTGTGTGGAAGACTTTTAGTTGATTTCGGGCTCGATACCCTGCCCGTACGTTCTGATCGGAATGTCGACTAGTCCCACCCAGGGGCTGACTGTGAATTGGTAACCTTAGTGGCCATAATCTTTAGGGTCTTACACAAGGTGAAGGTGATAGGAAGTCTCACTGTACCTGGAGCAGACATTGGTCAAACTCACTCGGGCTCCTTGGAGGTTAAATCCACAATTACTGCGTGGAATCTTGCACCAAGGCATAAGTCTGTTAAGCAGGTCACCATTGTAACTATTCCACCCTATCCCCACCCCTTCTGGACTTGATCACACGACGTTGGATTTCATCACCAACTAGTACGGTCATCGAAAGAAGGTCATGTTTGCTTGGTTGTGATTCTTAGATTCTATTAGCGTGTTCTGTTTCTTTTACTTAGTGGACCTTAGGTCGAGTCAGTGTTAATGGCATCAAATCTTGGGAGTACCAATGGAGGAACCCCTTCTCCTAGGGAACCTTATACCTTTACTTCGTTTGGAAACTTTGGTCCTCCATATGTTGCCACACTGAGTCTTCCAGGACTCATTATTGGATTACCAGTTTGGTTGTTCCCCACTCCGGTGATCCCAAATCCTCCCAATGTTTCAGTTGCACCTAATACTTTGGATGTCAATACACCATCCACACATCAACCTCATGTCAAATTTTTGCCTTCTTCACCCATTAAGTCTCCTTCCATTTCTCCTTCTTCGCCTAGTGAAAACTCTAAAGCAAGTAGCCAGGTTGATCAGAAGAAGAAGAAACAGAAAGAGAAGAAGAAGAAGAGACCGAAAAGGACCAAGGCCCCAACAACATCAGATGTTGGCTCTAAGAAACCAGTCACTGTTAATAGTACTGGGAGTGTTGATGAGTTCAACAAGATTAAAATGAAGAATCCAAAACCCAAATTCCCTTGCAGCCTTTGTAAGGGTGACCACTTTCTGGTGGATTTCCCCAGTCTTACCCAGGTCTTAGAAATGTGGTCCTCCATGTCATCGACCTCTATTAGTCATGTCGATGATACCCCGTCAACTAGTGATGTTCAGGTTGGTAAGAAGAAGAAAACTGTCAAGTTCCCTTGCATGTTATGTAAAGGTAATCATTACTCTCACCTTTGTCCTCGTATGGATGAGGCTTCTTCTATTTTGGAAAAACTTCAACTTCCAAAAGGTTATCGTAAGCTTTCCTCCGACCCATTGTTGGTTGATGGAATGGTCAATCTGGTTCCATCCCCGGTCAGTCCAGTTGATCAGATGGTCAATCTAGTTTCCTCCTCGATTGAACTGCAAACCCAAGTAGTTGATCCAGTTCCATCATCGATCATCCCCGCTCTTCATCAAAAGAGTGACACCAAAGTGGTCGATCTATTTTCATCCTCGGTCGATCCCACTCTCCCATTAGAGAGTGACACCAAAGAGATCGGTCTGTCTCCACCCATCGACCCCATTCTTCCCTTGGAAAATGAAACTCAAGTGGTCAATTTGTTTCTGCCATCGGTCGATCCCACTCCTCCTTTGATGAGTGCCAAAGTGACTGATCCAGTCCCTTCCTCAGTTAGTCCCACTCTTCCTCTAAAAAGTTCCAAAGTGGTCGATCCAATTTTGCCATCGGTCGATCCCATTCCCCCATTGAGGAATGTCAAAGTGACTGATCTAGTCCCTTCCTCGGTCAGCCCCACTCTTCCTCTAAAGAGTGCCAAAGTGGTCTCTCCAAGTCCACCATTGGTTGATCTGATCCAATCATCAATCAATCCTACCCTCCTTCTAGAGAGTAAACCCGATACTGCCCATGTTTTTCTTATTAATACAGACTCTACCATGCTTGGGGGCATTCCTCCTCCTCCTGTGGAACCCCCTCCAAGTACTGAAGCCATCCTTTTTGATTGGGGTGCACTAACTGGACCTCGTCTTCCCTCCTACATTCCTTTCCAGATTATAGTACAGGTTCATGGTCAAGACGTTCCTCAAATGCTGATAGATGAAGGTGCGTCCATTAGTATTTTGTCTTTTGTTGCTTGGTACACTTTGGGTTGTCCGCAGCTTGCACCGGTTACACAGAATCTGTTAGCTTTTAACAAAAGAACTAGTCAACCATTAGGGATCCTTCCTCAGTTTCCTGTAACTTTGGGAGGGAAAACTATCTTTATCGATGTCATGGTAGTCTGAGACCCCTTAGATTTCTCTTTACTCCTTGGGCAGGATTATGTCTATGCTATGAAAGTTGTTGTATCCACTCTTTTCCATGTGATAGCTTTCCCTCATGATGGAAGAATTGTGACTATTGATCAACTTTCATTCAACGACCCCGACTAGGTTACCTCCCTAAGTGGTTCCTATATGCAGACAGTATCGCCCCCGTCACATGTTAATTATGTGGCATTGTCTCCCATGACCTCAACTTATGATGATTTGGATCGGGTAGCTGACATGGTGATCTCTTCGATAGGGTTATTGGAGCCTGATCTCCTTACCCCTGTCATGACCCTCGACATGTGTTCCTTCCAGAGTGATTCTCTTCCATCCAATGAAGATCTCTTGGAAGCCATGACTGAGTTTTGTCCCTTGAAATGGTATCCTTCCAGAGCGTTATCCTCTTGGAAGCCATGATCAAGAAACCTCAAGCATAGTTTCCCTTCTCTGTGGAAAGCTCGTTAAAAAATGAAACAGAGGCCACTATCTTTCATGCTGGGGGCATGTTACGAGCATAGTTTCCCTTCTCTGTGGCAAGATCATTAAAAAATGAAACAGGGGCCTTCAGCATAGTTTCCCTCTCTGTAGCAAGCTCGTTAAAAAATGAAACAACAATCTGGGGGATCAAACCTGGAACCCTAAGCATAGTTCTTTTCCTGTGTCAAGCTCGTTAAAAAATGAAACAATCACCTCTCCCTTCAAGTTGAGTCTTTCACCAGATCTCGTAGAGGTCGAGTCGAGTCTTTCATTAGGTCTTGTTTTTTAACCTTCATTTCATCCACCTGTATCCTTTTTCTCCATCTAGCATAGAAATTGGTGACAACCTCAAAGTCGGTGAATGAATTGAAGCTTGGGGGGGCATATCTCCAGCCTTTGATGATCATTCTGGAGCTAAGCCACCAACTTTCAAGCTGGGGTAATACTGATCTTAGTCTTTTTTCTTTCTCGTTCTCATAAATACATGAGAATGCAACCAGGTAAACGTTTATCTCTTTTTCGGACCTGTACGGATACATGAACACACAAAAAAGGAACCCCCCTGGAGTCTACTTTAAACCCTTTTCAGACTCTCTAAATATGAAAAGATTGTCGAGTGACCTTGCTTCCTTTCGCACTCGTTAAAAGGTCAGAAAGGGCATCTTTTGAGTGATAGTTTACCCCTTTTTCGGTCTCGTTGGAATACTGTACGAAAAAGGAACTGAGAGAGTTCTCTTTTAAGTGTTTTTCCAAACTCTATAATCTTGAAAAGCCTTCGAGTTTTCTATCCTTGGACTCACTAAAGCACACATCGACAGACCCATATGGGATCGAACCCTTACTTCTTCTGGTTCCTTAAACAGAGGAAGAGGAACTTACCAAAGGTGAGTTATATCGAGCATGTGTTATCCTCCTCAAGCTCATTAAATCAAAAAGAGGTACTCATCTATCTAGATGGGGGAAAAAATTCAAAGGAGCAAGCCAAGCAGTCTCTTGAGAACATCATCCAGCACTTCTTAGAGTCGCCCTTGAACATGACACTTTATCATTTGCACATATCATAATCTATTGAACCTTTTCACTGAGACAATCCTTTGAGTTCCTTTCGCTCCTTTGGGTCACCCGACGCAAGTCACTGTATAAACTGCATAAGTGTTGGTCCACGTCAGGTTTTGCTGTTGTGCCTCAGTGTTCAAGGGAAATATCCACCTCGAGAGTCAGCCATCCCAAATATCTTGCCTCAAAACCTGTGTCAGTCCATGTCCATTTGATATGCCAATTACATATCCATGTTCGTTTCGTGTCGTTGATGGGGGATACATCAAGGCCATCCCTCGACGAGTCTATTCCTATCGACTTCAACACATCATCCAGGAATCATACTTAGAAACCAGTTAGTACTTTGGGACCTGCATGCCTCAATGGCAGGCCTCCTCACATTCGACAGTGGGTTTACATCATTGACCTTTGATCGGATGATTCCATGGATGTTCGACTCCAACTCATCCATTCACATTTGTTGGAATGTACTAGGGTACCTTGGGAATCATTGACATTAATGGTGATCTCCCTTGCGCTTGTTAACAGTTTACATCATTGACCAGTAATCAAGTGGTTTCTGCCATGTTCGACATCAGGACATCTATTCACATGGTTAGATTCATACCATATTGGGATTGATGAGAAGACCCTGGGTTGAGTGACCACTTTGATATATGATTTTCCCAGGCTGTGAAGGATTTTTTATTGGACAAAGAACACATACATTGTTACATAGATCCACTTTGTATTGGTTGTGGCTATGTCTTGTCATCTCGTAGATCCACTGTGTATTGGTTGTGGCTATGTCTTGTCATCTCGTAGATCCACTGTGTATTCTTCATGGCTACGATCAGTCTGAGTCATCACAGTATAGATCCACATTGTATCTTCGGTGGCTATACCTTTTTATCAATACAATTATGGATCCACAGTGTATTTTATGGTGGCCATATCTCTCAAGTCTTGATCACCCAAGCATAGGTATGTCTGCCTTGGGTTTTGAAATATTTCATGATATTTGTTGGATGCTTGTGTGCAGCTTCCATTAGGTTCTCTGAGTCTATACCCTTGGTTGAAAGTCTACAAAGTATTTCAGTTGTCAGTTCCTGTCTTCTAACTTCATACTTTGGGGGGCAATCTATTACACATCAAAATTACTCACTTTGATAGTGTCGCAAGTGTCGTCATTACAAAGGTCGCAAGTGTCACATTTTGCTCACAAGGTTGCAAGTGTCGCATGTTTCTGACAAGTGTCGCAAGTGTCAGGAAAGAATATTTCCATGATGCCTATGTCGTGCCTATAACGACATGAGAAAGACACTTCAAACACCTCAAACATCTAATTTGGAAGAGGAGAAATGAGTCAGCAGGATTGCAAACCTTTTTCCATCTGAAAGCACCTCAAAAACTGAGTTTTTGGAGGGGAGCGCTCCCCCTTACACTATCTTGGAGCGTCGACGCTCCCCCTTACACTGTCAGGGAGTGTTATAAAGCTCCCCTAGCCCTTTTGAGGGAGCGCTATAGATTTTGAGAGCGCTGGCACCCCCTAAAGCTTACTAGGGAGCACTACAACGCTCTGATGGCCCATTTGAGGGAGCGCTACCTATTCTGGGTAGTTGTTAAGCTGTTGAGATGAATGGGGGAAGCATCTTTTCATTCTTGGAAGGTAGTTGGATTCGAATCCCTAGTCCAGCCATGATCCTAGGGCAGATCCTCACCTGAAGGAGGCAAATCCTCAACTTCCCCAAGGATATCTCAAGTGGTTAAAGCCTCTCCAAGGCTATATAAGAAAGTTTTCTAATGGTGAAGGAAAATTGGAAAATGGAGAATTACACCAAACTTATGATCTCATAAGTGGTGCTGGAATAGAGCTGATTGGGGGAAGAACTGCTAGCATGAAACCTATGATCTTAGAGGAAACACACAGTTAGCCAAAGGAGAGTGATCAGTGAAGCTGTTGTTATCCAAGTTGTGGATCTTTCAAGCAAGAGTTAGACGAAGAGGACTTTACGAAGCTGTCGCATTCGCATCTACGATTGTAAGTATTGTTGTCGTTATTCTCATTAATATGACTGTTATAACCCTAAAATGCACCATACAGGTTTACCTGGCATCAGGCCAACTCATGCCTCTTCCTAGCCAAAGCCATGCTGAGTAATTCCTCAAAAACCACTTAAAAACAAGGAACCCACGCCCTAACTTCTCACTGGGCGCGGGCATCCGCTTGTTGTCCTCTTACTGCACGCGGGTATCCGCGGGCTAGCCCAAAACAGCCCGCGAGTACCTAACAATGCAAAAAATCAGGGAAGTTTCTGCCGAGACTCGGGGCTTTTTGTCAGTTAACTGAAACTCTCCGCCATGCATGGCCGAGAGTTCGACTAAAACCCTAGCTCTTCCTAGCCTATAAAAAGAGGGGTAGGGGTACTAGTCAAAGGAGGAAAAAATATAGTAAAGGAACTCTGCCAAATTGCCAAGCTAGTTTTGTCCCAACCCTTTAGTTTTGCCTCAAGCTTTAGGAGAAACTCAAGAAGCAGCAGTTGGAGGACAAAAAAGAAGAGGAAGAGCCCAGGATCAGAATCGTGGAATGGTGACCG